>PVJX010035852.1:0-17935 GCA_004027295.1 Dolichotis patagonum | reverse complement strand
TATCCAATTCAACTTTTGTTAACTTTTGTTTTTATAAGAACATTTCTTGAAGTTGAAATTCATTTCTTTCTTGTCACACATTAAATTTTGAGATTAACTGTTTTTTCATAATTTTAAACGTTTTGTAATTCTACTATGGGGAGCAGAAAACAGTTGTATCATACTTAAAGGGTAGAACTCCTTTATATTGTGGCTATTAATGACATGAAATAAATGACAACCATAAGTAGGACAGTTTTTTGTATCAGATCATGATGTCATGATGTCATTAGAGCTTGAGAATAGTTTTCTAAACTATACAGTGCTAGAAAACCACCTATCACAACACCAATAAAAAACAGAAAGTGTGTTTATACCCAAAGAGAGTTGTAAAGGAGAAATGAGAATCAAAGATAAAGGAAAAAATCACACTGCATTTTATTTACTATAGCAAAATTACTGTGCTTTGTAATATGTTAACTTAGTCAATTTTATTACAGCAGAATGAAGTATGCATTGTTATCCCTGCTTTATAATATAGGACACTGAAAGTTTTAGAAGTTAAGTAGCTCAGTGACACACCAGTAGACTCATATAGTTATGAGACTGCATATATTTCTGACTCCATGATTTCAGTTCTGCACTGCAAGAGAATGTCTTATTCTGCATAAATTATAAAGTAGAATTTTTGAAAACTAGCAATAAAAGGGAAACCTTAGTGACCCTGCTTTAGTTGCAGCAGAAAATTCACTCTGACACCACCATTTGGGTTGTGACAGTGAAAAGTAACAATACTGATATTTTTCTTGAGGCAGAAGAACAAAATCAAATTAGGAAAGCAAAAAAACTGAGAAGTGAAATTCATAAGGATGTCATTATTAGGTATGAGTTTTATAAATATGCTGTTATTTAGCTTTTGTGCTAAATTATTTATGAAAAAGGTTGATGTTTTTGGCAAATTGCTTTTATTCTCCTTTGTATCTTCCATTTTTAAATGTTGCATGTTCTTAAATATGAACAACTATATATTTTAAATCCTTCTGAATTGTATATATATTTTTGTCTTTAGCCTTATGTATAGCTATCTCCTAGTAATTGTCTATATATAACCTATGAGAAATTCAAAGTCAATGCTGTATCTATATTTTATTTTTAGCTGTGGTATTGGTAATTTGTTTATATATTCATTCTTAAATTAACTTTTTTATCTTTTAAAATTTTATTTAAGAGAAAAAAAAACCAAAACAATAAAGGGGAGCAACAATACAGCATTCCAAAGGGAAAAAAGAAAACAAAAAAACCCACTAAATAATCACTAGTTGATAAATTACATACTGTCATCTTAGAAATAGTTGTTCAAGTGACAAAATTAAAGCACAAGTAGACATTCAAACAGTGAGATGGCAAACAGTTGGCTCAATGATCTAACAAAAACAGTAATATGGTCATCTATCTTACACACTTAAACATACATGCAGTTATATCCCTTAGAGCATTTTCTTTTCCTCTCTTTTTTACAGTAGCAATTACACATTTTTTGTTTTATTACTCCTATATTTCTTACTACTTTTTACACTAGAGACAGTGCAATATTTATAAATATGATTCTTATTTATTACACTAATGAGGATAGTCTCAAGTTGTCTCCGTTTGCCTATGAAGACCTCGAGATCATCCTTCTTCATAGCTGAGTAATATTCTATTATATAAAAATACCACATCTTTTTCATCCATGGGCATCTTGGTTATTTCCAAGATTTAGATATTAAAAATTGTGCTGCTATAAACATGGGTGCACATATATCACTGTGATATGACTTTTCAGTTTTTCTGGGAAAATACCCAGGAGGAGAATAGCTGGGTTTATTGGAGCTTCCAATCCTAGTCTTTTGAGAACTCTCCATACCATAGTGGTTTCACCAGTCTACACTCCCAAACAGTGGAGCAGTGTTCCTTTTTCCCCACAGCCTCGCCAACATTTGTTATCAGTTGATTTCTTGATGGCAGCTATTCTTTCCAGAGTGAGATGAATTCTCAATGTTGTTTTAATTTGCATTTCTCAAATGACCAGTGATGGTGAACATTTCTTCATGTATGTATTTGCCATTTGTATATCTTCATTTGAGAACTGTGTGTTCATTTCAGATGCCCATTTTTGGAGAGGGTCTTTGAATTTGGGGAGCTTGATGTTTTTCAGTTCTTTATATGTTCTTGATATAAGTCTGTTGTCTGAGGCATTGTTGGGTAAAATTCTTTCCCATTCTGTGGCTTTTCTTTTCATTCTTTGGTGATTTCTTTTGAAGTGCAGAAACTTTTCAATAATATGAGATCCCAGTTGTTGATTCCTGAAGCATTTCCTGTGCAGTTTGCATTTTCTTCATGAATTCTCTGCCTACCCCTATATCTCCAAGACTTCTACCTACCTTATCTTCCAGTAGATTTAGTGCTTCTGTTTTAATGTTTAAGTCTTTGATACATTTAGACTTTCATTTTGTGTATGGTGATAGGCATGGATCTAGTTTCAGTCTTCTGCATGTGGAGAGGCAATTTTTCCAAAATCATTTATTAAAGAGGCTATCCTTCTTCCAGTGAACATGTTTAGCCCCTTTGTAAAATATCAGATCGCTGAGTGTTTTTGTACTTGTATTTCCATCTTCTAATCTGTTCCATTGATCCTCAGGTCTATTTCTTTGTCAGTACCATGCTGATTTTATCACTATGGCTTTGTAGTACAGTTTCAAGTCAGGAATTGAGATGCCTCCTGCCTTCCGTTTATTGCCCAGAATTGCCTTTGCTATTCTAGTTTTCTTCTGGTTCCAAATGAATTTTAGGAGTGTTTTCTCTAGATCTGTGAGATATGTCAATGATATTTTATTGGGATTGCATTAAATCTGTATAACAGTTTTGGGAATATGGCCATTTTCACAATGTTGGTTCTTCCTAGCCAAGAGCAAGAATATCTCTCCATTTTCTAATATCTTCTTCAATCTCCTTTTTTAGCATAGTATAATTTTCAGCATATAGGTCTTTTACATTCTTAGTTAGGTTGATTCCTAAGTATTAAATTAACTTTTAAATGCATGCTTTATTTAATGAAAGTATGTTTAATCCCTCTTGGTTACTTTATTTGTTATATTTATGTTTTCCTCATTAAAATAATTCTTTAAACTTTTAAGGAATTTTTTTAAGAGTCACTCAGTAACCATAGTGCACTACTTAATCAGACCAGTAAGGAAATACTGTCTTTGAAAGCATAATATCAACAGGGATTAATCTTTCTTGACATTTACAGTACTTGCTTTTGTTTCATTCAAGGACTAAGTCTGAATTGTTAAATTTTATATGAATAAAAATCATAGTTTAGTGGGTAATGTTCAGTAAAATTAATTATATTCCCATAATATTTGTGACCATGTCTATCTGTGTAAAACACTTAAAATGTATTAATTTCTAATAAGAAATCAAGAGTAATGAGTTTAAATTACAAATGTGAAATAATCATTTTTAAAATATAACAAAATAAAAATGATTACACATTTTGATCTGCATAGTAATTTGTCTGAGTCTAAAACATGTACCATAATGTGGGAAATGCCACTGTAGAATAGATAAAAGAAGAATTTGCTGCTAAACAGTAGGTTGCTGGAGCAAGATTTCCCTAACTGAACTCCGCAGGCTTCCTCTTTGGGAGTCATGTTTGATAACAGTAACACTTAACTGCATGGTTATGTATTGGTGACTGTTTGAAAGCTTCAGTGCAAGCATATTTTACAAATCTACAGTCATCTGAGTGCTCCATATACTGATCTGGATTTGCATTAAGAGTTGGAGCATTTTGTGCTATAAGCTGTCACATGTATAATGCTGATTTCTAGGAAGCAGATGACAAATTTATGTCAAATAAAGGACAAATAACATCATATTAAATAATAGACAAAAATTTCATCACAGTTAAATGGAGAAAATGTTAAAAACTGATTCAAGAAGTAGTATTTGGTTGTACTTGACAAAAACTAGTGGTGTAGTGATTCTATATTTATATTGTATCTGTTTGCTTGGTCTCAACATACCATTATCCTTCAAAAGAAATTCACATTAAGATGTCTTTGTTGATTTACTTTATTATTATTTGATTTATGACATTATGTTATAACTATATAAGGACTATACAGATAAAAAATATTTATGTAGTATTGCATTTATCTGAGTAACATTACACTCAGAATAATTTAAACCAGTTCTAAGGTTTATCATTGAAATGTTTCATTTTTTGTTTGCTTTTATTTTGATTTGAAAGAATCCATGTATTATTGATAAGTGCTATCCTTGGGGGTGGGCAATTTACTTTACATGCATATTCCACAGCTCCTAAACTAACCTTCCATACATTGCTAACTTAATAAGTAATTGCTCATAACTGAAAGGGTAATTGTCAAGGCTATTGAAAAAACATGTATAACAGTGTTATTTTATGCATTGAAGTGTTCTTCCTTTGATAATGATTGTTTTTATAATTTCTACACCAAATTATTTCTTCAAAGATAAGTAATCAATTCATCAATGCATGGGCTATAAATCCGACATACTCTAGACTAGTGAGGTCTGCATTAATGAGCATCTAATGAGGTAATTATAGTTTTCTGTACAGAATTAAGATGTATAAACCAAACTATCTTGAGATTATTGGAGAAAAACAGATATAAAAGTTCTATAAGAATGCAATTAGTGTAATCTTTATGGAGGGTATTAAGACTTTTCATTTGGAAAAACTAAGGTTATCACTTAATTTTCTTTTCATTTTAGACAATGTGGTAGTACCACTTTCTGGAAACCAAATGTTCACACACTTTTCCAGCCCTCATCTTATAGAAGAGAACCTGTAGAAGTATAATTCCTGGCCTCTGTTTGGCTGTATCGAATTTATTTGCAGACCTAAGCATTGAAAATCTGGTGGACTGCTCCTCAGGTCTTTTTTTTTTTCCCTCTTGTAGAGGCATGTCTTAATTTGTAACCCATAGCATAACAATGCCTACCCTGATTAATCTCAAAAGAAATCGTAAAAATTAGCAGAATTCAATGTAGAAATATGTACTCCAGAATTGTCTGTGCTTCTAAAAACTCTGATTTTAGGTAGATAACTCAGCTTTCATACTCAGGTTCTTCAGTGAGGAACTGAGTGTATACTATTGATTCTTTCATTTATGAGTATATCTCTGTGCCAAATTTTATACTAGGTACCAAATATAGAGCATGAGCGCAAAGACAATAGAGCACAAGACAAAGCTCTTCATTAGGCTCACATTGTAGCAAGCTTTAATTCATTAACACTTCTTTCTGGGTGTGGCAAACTACAAAGACCTTAAGAAAATGTAAGCTCTCTTAATGAAAGAATTTATAATCCACAGGAATAGAAAATTATGTTCAACAGCCAATTATATGAATCTTAATTGAGCCCTCTGAAATGTATATACTATCTGCAGAGTTCTCAGTATGTCCAAGTGCTGATGAAATACTGCACTCTTACAGAGCACCAAGCTGTGTGACACTGCACACAAGACATTTGCACAAAACCTCTTTCACCCCTAATTTATCTATCTAGAGAGTATTTTTTTTTCTGACTCCTCCCATTGTGTGCTAATTTAGGCCCTGTGTGGGTTGAAATAAAGTCTCTATGGAGTAGAAACTAAGCCTGAGAAAACACAAAATAGAAAGACATTTTTATTTTAGCTACTATCAACTGGCTTTGGATCTGGAGTATTCAACATACTGGAGATCTAGGCACTTCAATCACTGCTATCTCGAAGTGTACAATTGTCACAATAAATGTGTTCTAGAAGATAACAAAATATTAAGAGCAGTTTGAGAATATCTTATTTCCAATAAACAATATGAGGGGAAAAGGCACCTAGTATTATTCATAGGTAAGTCCTGATGTACAATAGAATACAGAAACCCCAAGAGTGTATTACTTATTGACATGTATAATGCCAAAATTAAAATAATTTCATTTTTTGTTCTAAAGCCCTGTAAACAACTTAATGATTGATTAAAATAATATAACTAAAGTAATATAAGAAATGAAGAAAAATAGGTTTCCTCTCTTGAGGGCTGGTAATCTATTTTAGATTTGGATCTATATCTATATCTAGATCAGGTTGTATTCTTATGGTAGGATTGACTGTCTTCTAAATAGAATATACTGTCATGACAGAATTTTTAAAACATCCTAACAAAAGGTTAGTAGTTTGCTGACAAATCATTGTAGCTTTACTGAAAAAAAAATGTGCACTCATAGCTTCTATAAGTTTTAACAATAAAGTAGGTCAGTAGCCTGCTGAGTGCTGTGATTTCTCCTTTGCCATCCTGTTTCTTCCCATTAGGAAAGGCTGCCTGATAACTGCTCTACAATGGATCAAAACATAACCCCTAACAAAAGGGAAACAGCTTTCATGCTGTTTTTTTCCTCCTTTTTCTTAGATATTTGGATTTCTGTATGGGAGCAAGCATATGAAAATAAATTCTAGTCAATTGTTTTGTTTTCAATAAAAGCTGCATTTCAAAAAACTTTTAACTTGAATTACAGTTCCTTAACAGAGAATAATAAAGAATATTACTCAAATTATATATTGATTATGAGTACATTGAGTTACTTTAGCAATACAAAACCATTTTTTTTTCCTCAAAGAGATAAATTCTTTAAGTAACAAATGACTAGAAGAAACATCATTCATAAAACTACCTCTTCAAAACAAGTGGTATTTTACAGAAACTGGAGAAAGAAAAAATACTTTATAGTCCAACCTTTCATCAAAAGATTAATTTACTAGTCTTGGTCTTTTATTAGTTCTCATATAGACTTGATTCATAATTTTAAAACTTTATCAACAATAGTATAAATTCACATGTAACATTACTTCATCTTCCCTTCTCTGCATTTTTTGTTTTTACTGTTGTTTGGTATGAGATCAATTCATGACCTCATGCTTGTGAGGAACCTCGTGCTTGTGAGGAACCTGGTGCTTGTGAAGCTACAGGCAGTTTTGTGACATCTACCCACAAATATGTGCAGCAAATTGTATTAAAAACTTCTTCATCACTGGGAGAAAATACCCAACACACACAATTTAAAGAAGGAATGTATTATTTTGTTTCATAGTTTCAGTCACTGGTCAGCTGACTCCATGCCAGGAACAAAGTGGTGCCTCAGTGGAGGTAAACTGTTGATCCTATGGAAGCCAAAAAGAAGAGAGAGAAGAGTGGAGCCAGGGACAAGATTATACCCTAGCAGGTCTTGCAACCAGTGATCCTCCTCCAAGCGGACTTTGCCTTCCATGAGGCCATTCTGCTACTGAACTGGATGGCTACACTCAGGAGTATAGCTCCTCCATGATCCAGGCACTTTCCACATATGAGCATTTGGGGTAATATTTTTTATCTAAACCACAGCATTCCACTCCTGTCCCACAAAAGATCATGTCTATCTTTTTGTGCAAAATATGTTTATTACATCTGTAAGAATCACCAGGTTATTAACAGTTCCAGCATTGTTAAATTGTCCAAGTCCAAAGTTTCTGACACTCAAAGCAAACTCACTTGTGAGAACCTGTCAAAACAAAAAGAGAGTTAACCATGGCATGGGGTGGGGCATCTGAAAGGAAGAAATAGAAGTGTAGAAAGGAATCTGACCAAAGATTGAAACACAGCAGGACAAACATTAAATCTCATCATTCCATACCCATCACCTGGGGCACATTATTTGCCCCAACTTTGTGAGTGATTCTTTTGTGGTTAAATCAGGCATTTCAAATCACTGGGCACTACAATTTGCTCCTGATTCTCACTGTAGATCTGGGTTAAGCCAGCTAGCACTACTTATGCCGCAGCCTGAATGCTGGGCTGCTTTGAAATTTCTTCCACTAGTTTAATTAGCCCAATGACCTTAATCTCCATCTTTTACAAAGTCTCAGGACATGGAAAAACAAAGACAAATGTTCTGCCAAGGTATAGCACACACGGCCCGTAATCCAACTGTTCATGGGCTCTTTGATCCCAACTGAAACTTCCTGAGCCTGGACTTTACTGTCTGCATTGCCACAAGCGTTCTGACCTTCTGAGCTCCAATCAGAATTTCTCACTAAGCTCCATTTACACCATTCTAAGACTTCTCTAGCTAGTTTGGACAAACCTTTCCAAACTTCTTTCATACATGAGTTCCAAAGTCTTCAAATACATCATCAGGCATAGAACGATAACACACTTCTCTGGTTCCAAAATGTATCTTACTTACTTATCACTAGATATAATATCCTACCCCTACAATTTAAAGGAGGAGAAGTCCATTTTCACTCATCGATTCAGTCCATAGTCACCTGACTACAAGAGCAGAGAAGGGAAGAGCTGGTGACAAGAATATATCACTTAGGGTCATGAACCATCCAATCAGACTCCAACTCATAACAGCACATTCAGCTACTGAAGTTGGCAATAGGTGAATCCACTATATCCTCTGTAGTAGTAATGCAGAGCTTATGAAAACTTTTCTTGAAGAAATAGTTTGAAAGGAAATCATAATTGAAGACTATGTTTTTGGTTTATAAAATCTTAACGTGCAGACTGAAGAGAATGATGCAAATTTTAAGCCCATTTATTTGAGCTAGAATTTATGATTGAAATATGTTTATATGAAATAAATATGATTAGAAGAGGCTTACATTTCAGGTGGCTTTATACATAGAAATCTAACATTTTGAGAAAGATTAAAATAAAGATACAGTTAAGATATTTATAAAGAGGCATTAATAATATACTACAGTGTTTTGCACTGGTAAAATGGAAGATAGGTTGTAACATACTACAGAACTAGGGAAGGCTATTAGCGATAGAGGCCATACACTTACTTTCCCTAAAGAATAATATTGATGAGTTCTTGCCTTACATATTTCACAATAAAACGTGTAGCAAAAGTGATGGAGTCTATTTTAATAAAAATGGAGGCATTTATTGCTTAGAATTAAGTGATCAAATTCTGAAAGGAAGGATGCCAGCAATCTTGAACTAAATTTGAGAACTGCTACTGTGAATGAGCATAATCATGCTCTAAAACTAGATAAGTTAGATTCTTTTACACTTACTAACTGTATCACCTTGGACAAGTGAATTAAACTGTTTATACCTTGGTTTGTTGATTGTTATGGATTATATCTAGATGTCCCTCCAAAACCTCACAGGGGCTTTTTGGAGTGGCTGGATCTAGAGTGTGTGCTGCTGGGATCACAGATGTCATGCTGGAATTGATGCACATTGTGATGCTAGAATTAAGGATGTTATTGCTATCCTTTGGGGAAGATAGCCTGGATAAAATAGAAGAGAAAGAAATAGGCTGCTGTGGTCATTGCCTGTTGCTTGTCACTTGCTGCTTGCAGCCTTCTTCCTGCTATGAACTGTTTCTTCTCTGCAATGCTTCTTTGGCATGCTGTCCTGCGTTGGACCCAGCCAACTATGAACTGAAATCTCTACAAACTATGAGCCAAATAAACCTTTGACTGGGTACTGGGTATTTTGGCTCAGCAATAAGAAGAGTAATTATAACATTTAACATTGCATTTGTAATTATGTTTACCTCATAGAGTTTCAAGGTAAGAAAAGAACATAGAAATACCAAATAGATAGAACAGTTCTTACTAATGTTTCAGCATAGATTGTATATAGAATTTATTATTTCAAATTATAGTTATATTTGTGATATAGTAGATTTCTCTTGTACATAAATTGTCACATCTCTATCTTATTTAAAAAATAATGACCTGAGGTTCCTGTGCATAAAAGTAGATAAAACACATAACTAGAAATAAGAGAATAAAGAAATAGAAAAGTTTATAAGAAGCTAACAAATTTGAATGTAAAACTTCTCTTTTATTTAGCTACCACCTACAACATACTATACAAAATGCCTGGACCCATAAGAGTAGCTTTATAGAACATTTGAAATGAAAGAGACATTAATGGCATTTAAAAATAGTCAGAGGAAGGATCAGGAATTGCATAACACTCCACTTGGGATCCATAGAATAATATCAAATGACAAATGTAAATGGAATATTTTTAGTCTTGTTTAATATTGTCTCCTTCAAGGTGAAATATGTTAAATGAATGAATGACAATAAATTTTACAGAAATTGACCTCTAAGTCAATATTTTTGTACTCCAAATGAGCTAAGTCCCCGGATCACTTGAATTGCACCTAAAATGATAATGTATTAGAGAGGAAATGGTAAATTAATTGCATTGAATGTTTCTTAAACCAGGAATATGGGGGAGATTATTTTACCATATAATATGAGAGTAATATATAAATTTTCAATAGAAAACAAAGATAAATATTGCAAAATGTGATGTGGTATGTTTGCTCTTAATTACAAATAAGATTCTGCACTAATTCATAAACAGTATTTGTTAGCAATGAGACAATGCAATGTTGTGTGCTTGGAGCAAATACTGCTTTAATAAAAGCAAGTCAGGTAGGCAAGACTTATTCTCTCTCTCATTTTTCCTTTTTTTTAATATAAGATAATATGAGGGTGAATCTGGGTGAAACATTATTAAGTAAATATATCTGACAATATTCCCCTTCTTTGAATTTTTCTTTTTTTTCAGACAGGATATTGCTATGTAGTTTAGGCTGGCCTTACACTCACTATGTAGCCCAGCCTGGTCTCTAACTCTAGCGACCTTGCTGCCTCAACTTCTCTCAAGTATTTGGGTTACAGATGTGCTCTATTATGCCCAGATACTATCCCTTTTTTGAGATGAACTTTGCACTAGTATATGTACTTTTACAAGAACTTCTACAAGGCATTTAATTATATTTATTATGAAATATTTGGAGTAACATACAATAGAATTGAGTATGTTAATAATTATTTTCTGCCTCTACATAACAACATGCACATAGACAGATTGACATCAATATAGAAGAAACAATAGAAGTGGACCCATGTAGGATTCTATTTTCAGACCTGAGGGATTTTTTTTAGCATGTTAATAATACTTGGTTGAACTCTTATTAGTCAGTTTTCCTGACACAAGAACACAATACCCAGCCCCCACAACTTTAAGGAAGAGAAGTAAAATTGGCTCATGGTTCCAAGGAATTCCGTTTGTGGTTGGCTGTCTTCAATAGAGAAACATCATGGCAGAGGTGGACAGTAAACTCTAGATGTTCAGTTCATGGCAACAGTACCAGAAAGGATGGAATTCATGGGCCACATGTAGTAACCAGAGTAGTCTTCCATGATCTACACAGACACACTGAGAAGTCTGCTGTATTAATTCCCTAGGTGATCTGCAAGACAAACAAATTGACACAATGACGCTTAACCACCATAAAGTCGTCAAACACGTCGCTAACACAAAACAAAAATGAAACAACTAATATGATAAATGATACTTTAGTGTTTAAGAATATCTTATTATATAGGAGAAAAACTAAGTCGAATAGAATGGATTGTTTATGGTGAACAGAAGATTATAAAACAAGACCGAGGGTGCAAAGAAAGATTGAGTGTAAAAATTGGAAATGACTCAGCCAAAAACATGAAAAATACTTGGGAATTTTGGAACTGTAATCTCAACATATGTTAATAATTTAAAATTACTCATGCTAACTAATTAAAAATTCTGAACATTTATATAAGAAAAAATATTTAGTATTATTTTAGGTATTAATATTCAACTTTTTTGATTCTCTTTTCTGATTCAGGAGATACTTAATTATCTTTTGAAATACAAACACTCACTGGTTGTTGATCATTACTCTTGAGGTGATGCTTAGAAAACTAATTTATAAACTCCTTTGCATGTCAGATAAAATAAGGACATGTAAGACATCAATGATTAACTTTGTTTTTCAAGAATCACTTTTCTTAAAAGTCTCACTTGATTATTTGATAAAGTGGTTAAGTATTAAGAAAACACTAAAGCACTCCTGCACATTTCAACACACTATTAGGAGAGTAAGAAGTTGGAATTATACCAAATTGAAAAAAAAAATTTCTTTTTTCTTCTTTTCTTTTTCTTTTTTGTTTTGCAATTAATCCTTTATCTTATGCAGATAGAAAATAGAGGCTCATTAACGTGCAATATATTTCTGGTTTTGGAATATCTCTTACTGTGAAGCTGAATTTGCTCATAAATTTGTATTACTCATTGTGACAGATTATGATGATGAACTTCTTGTTTATAAAAATTAGGCATGTGGCTCTCCTACAAATCACTGACATCTTGTACTATATATATTAATTCTATTTTCTTTATTATTAGTAACAAGAAAAATATTTAAAATAAAATAATCTGTCTGAGATCTAATTAATCATTTGTAAGTTTCCATTTGGACTCCACCAAAAATATTGTCAGTTCCTATATAATTATGTTATATTTGCTTGTTTGCTCATTACTTTCATTAAAGTTGTAAATTGACACAGATTCTTAAAAGTGTATATCTTATTTAGAAATAAGAGATAATGGGTAAGTTAACTCTTCCTCTAAGATTTTGTTTTTGAGAAATTACATTAATTTGCAAGACTGAGAGCAAACCTGGCTGCCAGTAAGTTAGGGGAAACTATATGAAATTAATGACCAACCAATCAAACACATATAACCTAGTTTATTAAAAAATTACTACAAAATAAATAATGCTTTATGGAATTACTTTTAAAAACTTTCTTCCTATTATTTGGTGCAAAAGCCATTAAATTAAAAGAGAAATGGGGAAAGTACCTGAGTGTTACTCTAAAAATATTTCCTGGTAATAGAATTAATATAGGTTTAGTCTCATTTAGGGCTCTATACTATGCTTGTTGGTAGCATGCTACAGGTATTTGATATTAGGATGATCAAAAAAATCCTAATTATGAAATGAAAATTTAATACAGCTTGTCACATTTAACTTAGCATGATTGGAAAGAAAAAATAATTCATCAATTTTGAAACCAAAATTATGCTATGCTACTATAGGGTCAAGAGAAATCAAAAAACTTTATTCTGTAAAAATATTACCTAATATATACAATTTATTTGCCATAGAAATATTTTATAAGCATATGATAAGCTAAGATAATCAAATAAAATTATCTTGACAAATAATTTAATAAAGTTAGAGAATTTTTTCTGTGATTGCTTGCTCTGAGGAAAGTCAACTGCCATGCGTGCACTGCCCTTTGTAGGGAAGAATAATAGATTAAATTAGAAAACTTGGATTCTAATTCAAGGATTCTCTTAATATATTCTTTAATGTAGTGACTGGGACTTATTTTCTGTGGCCTCACTTTACTCATATCTGAAGTGGGGGAGCTAAATAATTAGTATTTAACTTTAGAATTCACGTGTGAACTGTAAACCAGTATGTGAGATAAGTAAATATGCAAATCCAAAATAAAACCCTAGTTGACCTGGTTGAAATACAGATGGTTATTAGAGCTCAGTCTTTCAAAGACTCTGTCAAGATTGTTTGAAACATGGAGTGACAACCCAATAGATTTGATGTTCTCTATATCTATTATATTTCCAATATAATAGTCAAAATGTTAGTATAAATGAGTTGATAAAATGTATATGTAAATTGCCCTAGTAAAATGGAAATTGAAGGAAGTGATGTTTCTTTGGGCTAGCAAAAGATATTTAAACATCTTGAACACTTTTCATAGTCAGTTGAATTTAAAGGTTCTTTATTGGTTGTATGTGTTGGGCTTTAGTGAGAGCTGATTGAATAATTGCAAAAATTTTGAGTTGTCTACCGCCAATATGAAATAAAAAGTATGGAGCAGATCTGCTCCATGAGGAGTCTTTCTCACTAACATTCACAAAACCATATAGCACATTGTACACAAGCACTAATTATCTTTATAGTCATGCATTTATGTGTGTGCTAAACATTTGTAAACATAAAGATAGCTGAATTTTCAAATATTTTTTTGCACTATGTCTGAAACAAATCAAGATTTCCAAATGAAGTGCTAAAATGATGATGTCTCTGTTGTATTTAAATTTCTTCTTTTTTTCTTTTCTTTCTTTTTTTTTTTTTTGTATTGGTGATAGAACTCACAACTTCATACTTGCTAGGCAGATGCTACACTGCTAAGCTATATCCCTGGCCCTGTATTTAAATTTCTCAGTTGATAGTATTTGCATTTTTTTGTTGTTATTTTTTGGAAAGATCTATGGAGAAGATTCTTTCCAGATATGTATTTTAGAACAGTTCTATTATAGTTAATACTTTTAAAATATTTGGGTGAATTTGTTTTTGATATCTTTTATCAATATTTGTTTGAATTAACTCTTCTTTAAAGAATACAAAAATGTTATTAGAGAATTTTTATTAGTATATTGCAGGTTATAAAAGTCTCATGTAATACTAATTTCTTATATTGTATTATAAACTCACCTTCTATCTAAAGAGATGAGTAACTAGCTTACTGTTTTAAGTCTAACAGATCTGTGTAATTTGTTTCTATTTAATCATCATTAATAAAATCTAATTACTAAACCTTGTCTAGAATATAAAATATAATATTATTTTATTGATAGATTTTTCTTGTTTTCCTAGAACCTTTTTATCAAAAAGCAAAATTATCTCATTTTCATTTTACTCAAAATTCTGTTATATGTTTGGTTCAATTTTTTTCAGAGGAAAGTAGAAAAATAATCAATTTTAAAAGATTTTTAAAATGAATTATACATTTTATATCCTACAGGAGATGTATCTGATAATTGTACTTTGTAGTATTTAAGTTTCAATCATCCACTTCAGATCAATAAATTTGGGTACGTTTGATTGTTCTGCACTGAGAAATTTTCCTTTGTAAGATATGCATTAATGATGTGATTATATATTGTCTTAGTTACTTTTCTCATTGCTGACATAAATTCCACAACCCATAAAGTTAAAGATGGAATAGTTTATTTTGGCTCAGAGTTTGTAGAGATTTCAGTCCATAATCAGCTGGCTACAAGGCAGGCAGGGCAGTGTCATAGAGGAGAAACAGTTCATGGCATGAAACTTAGAAGGCAGGAGACAGAAAAAGCATCAACCAGGTATAGCAACTGAGTCTTTCTGTCTTTTATTCTATCCAGACTAGCTGCCCTTAGGGTGGTACCTCTCACACCTATTGTGTGAAAGCCTTAATCCTAGCATTGCACCATTAATCCCAGCATCACATTCTTTTCGGTTCTTTTTTTTTTGGTATCAAGGATCAAACTCACAACTGCACACTTGCAAGGCAGGAGTTTATGCTGCTGAGCTAAATCCCCAGTCCCTAGCATCACATTCTTAATATCATTATCACACACCCTGGATCCAGACTCCTCTGAAAAACTGTACCTATGACCATAGGTCAACTAGACCTATGGTCTAGGTACAGACCATAGAGGGTCTATGGGGGCTCAACTAGACACAGCCATAACATACATTTTATAAAGTTACAGAACAAGTTATATATCAAGTTTCATTATATATATATATATATATATATATATATATATATGTGTGTGTGTGTGTGTGTGTGTATGTGTGTATGTGTGAATATATTTACTTTTCTGGAAAATATTATTGATGATGCTTTCAATTTTGATACTGATATAGTAATTTATAATAACATTGACTTTGGACTCAGTCTTAACATTAAGACAGTCTTACAATGCTATTTTAAAAGAAATAAGTGTGATTATTATTACAAAAATTTTAGTGATCTATTGACTTTGATATGAACTAATTATTTTTAGAAAACAGACATGACATAATATAAAAATAGAAATTAATTTTTTTATCTTGTATTTTCAAAGTTTCAAAATACTCAATGATACTACAATAGCGCTTTTTGTAATATTTATAAATATTGTCTATTTAATGCTTATCAAGTCTGTTATAGAGTCAGCAGTAATATAGCTATTAGCAATATAAACTTCCACATGCCAAAATTTGACAAAATGGGCAATTTTTAAGTCATTCATTCTCTTCATTGTTTGGACTTCAGCCAAATACCTTCTTAGCCTCTAACATTATATATTGATCATTTTATCTCTCATTTAATTTACTTAGAAGAAAAGTAGGAAGTCTTTTTCCCATTCTTGCATTTAATTTCTTATTTTTTATGTTTTTGAATTCTTTAGCATATAGAATTCCGTGACTGAAGATATTCAAATGGCAAAAAATTTATTGTCATTGCTTAGCTTCGAAATGTGGTCTGGTAATCTTTACTCATATACTGTGTTAACCTTTTGAGGTAGATCACAGGTATCTCTCCAGAGGTATTACAAATAGTTCTGAGTTAATAATTGTGCACAATGATAGAAACAAAAAAATTCTACCAGTTTCTCTATAAATCCCTACTTTGTATCACAATGTTCACATAGCAAATTTATAAACCCTTCATATGCAACCTAAAATTTTTTTGTATTTTCTTCCAAACCAAAACGAAAAATCCTCCCTAAGCTATTTCTTGATGCCTGCTATTAAATCACCACTGCTGAGTACACCAAGTCTAACACTGGGACATGACCATATATTCATCTCACATACCTAACCAATGAATTAATCTGTCATTTAGATCACATTGGTTAGGTTTTAGAGTAAACCAATAGTTTTGTAACCCTTAAATCATGTGAGATTTGCAAATTCTAATTTAGCTGTGCAACAAAAATTCACTGAACTCTTATTAAATACCAAATAATGCTAGATTTTTCAAATACATTGAAGAATGTTAGGGCCCATTTTCTGATTCAGCTCCTGTTCAGGAAAAACACTGCACTTCCTAGGCATTTTAGCAAAACACATAAAAACTCCACATTCTGCCAGGAGAGCCAAAGATGTGGAGAAACAAAAAAGGAGAAAAAAAGCCAAAAGTAAGCATTGTATGTTGCTGTGTGGAAGCAATACGTTGCCGCAAACCAATACTTAACCACTTTTTGAGAGCAATTAGAAAATTGTTATGGCTAACTCATGTCTTTCAATGATGTTGTTGTTACCTATGCTTTTTATAATTATTTGCCTAAATATAAAGTAAATAGTCTAATGAATTGAAAGTTTAGCTTATCATTTCATTGCCTAAGAACTTGCAAAAAATAAAATATAGGTGGAGATTTTTGTTTTCTATTGATTTTTCTTTATGCCTATACTGTTCGACTTTATAATAGCTCAATTTTTATTTAAAGTGCTCTTTACACCATTCTCCTGCCCTTCTTGTCCAAACATCCAGCTTGAATGTGAATTCCAAGACATTAAATGACACTTGTTCTTGTGGTTTATCCTACCTACGCCTTGGCCAACTCCCATGAAAATTATTTTACTGAATTTTCTGCAGGTATCAGCTTCTGGCTCACTGTCAAGAAAACAGTAGCTAATACTATTGATTTTCTTATGGAATTCAATATCCAAAAGAAGATTGTTTCAGCACCTAGAATTGATCTGCTCCAATTATCTACCATTTATTTTGACAAACCCACTCATGAAGTCTTTACCCAGATATTTTAGTTATTAATTATAGGTCCCCTGAAAAATCCCCTCTGTAAATATTCTCCTCTGGCAATGCATACTTTTCTAGTTGATCCACTCTGTTTCTTCATTTTCAATATCTATACTTACTTAGAAATTAAAATTGATTGTATCTCTTTTTACCTCTGATGCAACTCCTGCCCTCACGATGCCACTATAAAAGTTGACAAGCGTTCCTTCCTTAGCCATCAGATCGCATTGACTTTTTCATAGACCACAAGGATAAACTTGTCAATTATTTGAATGAAACATCTTCTAATTAAATATCTAGTTCAGTAGTTATCCTTCTAGGAAGCTGCACAGACAAGAAATGAACCAGTTTTACAGGCCCCTGCCAAATTTAAGACTTGAAAAACAGGATTGAAAGTCTGATTGGACCAGCATCTCAGCGCGACTGTTTGGGACTGGTAGGCC
>PVJX010035851.1:0-17943 GCA_004027295.1 Dolichotis patagonum | reverse complement strand
TACACTGCACAGAGCTGTTATGCCTCCTTAGTGTCTTGCAATTCAAGCTGACTCCTCAGTTCTTCTTTGGTTTTTATGACCTCTACACTATTAAAGAGTAAGTTGTTTTGTAGAATTTTCCTCCATTTGAATTTGTTAATTTCTTTTCCTTGATCATATTACAGTTATTCATTATTAAAAAGATTATCTCTGAGTAGATGTGCATTTCTGATATTTATATGCCTTATTACTGGTGATATTAACATTGGTTTGATGGATTTTTCTTTTTTCTCCTTTATTTTTTTAAATTAAGGTTATTGGTACAAGTTAGATATCCATAATGATCACATTCATCATAGGGAATTTGTGCCTGTACATGGTGTATCTTGATTCCTCTTTTATTCCCATCTCCCTCCCCTCCCTTAAGTCCTCTTCCCCTCCTTATTTACAAAATTTTGTTTCCATTTTATCCTTATTTTTCCATTTATTTCCTTCCTTCCTTCACCCCTCACCCATCCCTAGTTTACCTTCCCTTTTGAACAATTTCTTCCTGTTTCATAATATCTGTTATACATTTTGGTTCTCATTTACACTTCCAGTTTCTCACACCAGAGAGACAATGCAGTATTTACATGTGTGTGTCTGATTTATTTCATTTACGAGGATAGTCTCAAGGTGCATCCATTTTTGCTAAATTACTGTTTTCCTACTTGTGATTACCAAATATTTTGGGGAATAACTTGTGACTCTTAGGGACTGAATTTTTGTTCCTCACACATTTATTTGTTTAACTACAAATATCCAAAATGACTGTATTAAGAAAAGGCCTCTGGGAGGTGATTGGGTGTTGAGAGGGAAGCTGACATGCATGGAATGAGTTTCCTTACACAAGAGGCTCCAGAGCGATCACTCATTGCATCCTTCACATGAATTCGCAGGTTACTCTCTCCAGGGGTAGCAACTCTCACCAGGCACTGAATTTGTAGCACCTATGTCTCTGTTGTTTATAAATCATTCAGTTATTCAACCTAAGATAATTTGTTATAGTAGCATGAATGAACTGAGATAGTCACTATGCAAAACCCTATTTCTGCTGAAACTTTTATTTATCAATATTAGCACCTACCACTGGATCCTGCAAAAGATGATTACTACTGTGGTGTTCTAATAGCATTTTCCTATTTTCCTCATTCCTTCTACATTTTTAATTGGGAGATTTTTATAAGGAAGTCTTTCCCCTTCTTTATTATTAAAATTTCATTTATTGCTTAATTTGTTCATGTCAACATGATTATTTAGTTATTAGGGTTGTAATCCAATATTATTACTACTCTGTTACTTTTTCAGATTGCCCTTATTTTGATGGTTTGATTTTGTTCAGATTGTTTCTTGTGAACTTTCAACATGTCCTGACCTTTGATTTATTTTTTAATCACTTTCATACTTCCTAATATCACAACCCATCCTGTATCATTTTATATTTAGCCTCACCCAGCCTTGAAAGAAACGAGCTTTGTTAAGAATTGTAGTTTTTATTACTAAAAAATAATATTTAGAAATGAAACTCATTACTGCTGGTGATACTGGTAGGTAATTTTAGTGGGTAGAACTGAGAAATGCTATGTACCCTAACTCATGACTACAAACATCTATGTTCATTTCTTTCTATATTTTTAAGTATTAAAAATCATGAGTGCTTTATAATACTTCCATCTCTAATTTAGTACCACACGGGTTATTTTCGCCCCACCTTTCCCTTATTTGTAATTTTTTTTTGACAGAGAGAAACCCAGATGTCATTATCTGCCACATTCATACTTATTAGCTCCAATTTAATATGAAAATAGAGAAGTTTCAGAGTTGCTAGCTCATGATTTCTATCTGGATGCCTTCCCAAAGCCTTAGGTACTTACAGGTGGTGCTCTGGGAAGGTGAGTGGATTATGGAGTCTGTGTCCCCGACTTGCTGTAGGAGTTGGGGATGGTGGTGGGAAGAGGTGAGTCTTTGAGTGTGTGATGCTGAAGGTTACATGTCCATCCAGCTGCTCCCTTGACTGACAGCTTCCCTCTGGGGTGGCAGGAGACGTTTCTCCTCTGTGATGCCTCTCTTCCATGCTGTCCTGCCTCGGAATGAGCCAATGGAGGGCTGTAAACAAAATAAACCTTCCTTCCTTTAAACTGTATGTGTTGGGTATCATGTCTCAGCAACAATAATAGTGACTGAGGCAGCCCTGTAAGAAGCAAATCTGTCCACCGCATCAGAGGTGTCCAGGTACAGCTCGTAGGTCAAAGCTAACCTGACTCCTGTTTTTATAGTTTTATCAGCATGAAGATACGTTCATTTTTTAAAGATTTGTAAGTGATTGTTCCTATGCTCCAACAGCAGGGTTTGCTAGCTGTAAGGAAGAACACGTGGCCATGCAACCTGACATGTTTTCTATCTAGTCTTTCACTGAAAGACAGCCAACCTGCCAACAAGAGCACACTATTAGTACACAGTGGGCCAAAGTTACTCTGTGCAGCTCATTTCTCCCTGTCTCCACTGGTATGATAAGAGATTTCCCCCCTCTGACAGCTAGATTCCTCGCGATCTGCTTTCCATCTCTCCACATGTCCAGTTTGACTTTTAAAAACTTTCAGTGCAGCAACTCACTCTTTGTGATGTACATTTCTATGAGTTTTGATAAATTCAGTGAGTCATTATGTATAACCACTGATCTTTCTCACACCCAAATCCTTAAATGCATCACTCCTTTGGCAACCATTATACCTCTTTTTTATAGTTCTGTCTTTGTATCATAAAGAGTAGAGTAGAAAGGAGTAGAAGATTATGGATACGTTAGCAGTTTAATACAGTAGGTCAACAAAAAAATTAAAGGTAGTTTTGTAATTTTGAATTGTAGTGACAGAATGTTTTATCTTAATAAAAATAAGATGAACTACATTTTTTTCAAATGGCAAGAGATATTCATACAGTTTACCACTGTGTGAAGCTAAAATAATGAACATTAAGTAGTTACTAGTTGACTAGATGGTGACTTCCACCAAAGTGACAAATAAATCAGTTTTAATTTTTAAGTGAAAGGCATTCAGTGATAACAGTCAGGTTGCAAACACAGAAAAGAGGATTTCCATGTCATTTTTCCTGAATGATTTTCTCTATGTGTTGTAAAGAAGTACTGTTTAAAAATCTAACAGTGGAAGAATTCCATCATACCTTTTTTTTAGGTAATATATAGTGACTATCAATTTTATGTATCAATTTTGTTAGGCCTAGGAGTGCCCAGAAAGCTAGGAAAACATTTCTCAGTGCATCTTTTTGGAGATTCACATCTGAATCAGTGTACTGCATAAAGCAGATCCACCTTCACTACAATGGGCCATCAGGTAGGGACCCAAACAGAAAAAATTTTAAAAAGGTAGAGAAGGGAAAAGTCTTTTTTCCCCATTAGTTATCCAACTGCTCTGGTTCTCACACATTGGAAATCTAGAACATTCAAACTCCAGGACTTAACCTCTGTGCGCTGTCTACCAACCCTTTCTGTTTTAGGCCTTTGGCCTTGTAACTGGGAGTTCTATCTTCTGGCCCCCTTAGTTTTCAACCTTTTGGATTCTGAATTAAATCACATCTTTCTTGTGTCTCTGGCTTGCAGGCAGCATATTGTCAGTCTCCATAATTGCACTAGCCAATTTGCATATAACAAATCTCCTCTTATATATCTACATATATGTATTCCTGTTGGTTCTGCTTCTCAAACGCAGAAAGGAAGTGGAAGTAACTACATAATTCTACATCTTCAGGAATGAACCACTAGTAACTTGTTGGGTAATTTTTCAGAGATTCCTTAAACAGATATAAACAAAGTTATACGTATATATACAATAACATACTAATACTTCCCTATTGACTATTTTTAAAATACTATAATACATCATCTATGGTTTTTAAAGTAATATTTTGAGTTCTACTAATTTTCTTGATAGTGTAACATTCTATTATGTAATTACACTGTTATGCATATAATTATTTCATTTTTGATATTAGTATAGGTGAGGACTCAATGCTCACTGTTAAAAGAAAAGAGGCACTGTTATATGTGCAAATATTCATTCTTCAGTATTTTCCTAGCATAAGTTTCTGGATGCAGAACTACTGGATTAAAAGATGGCATTTTTTTTTTTAATTTGTAGTATTGCCTATATCAATTTTTTTGTTTTTTATTGGTTATAGAGATTAACAGATTTCATATTGGCAGGGTTGTACATGTTTAGAATTATTAATTTCGTGTTTTGAAAGTAAGTTTTTTTAACCAATATTATCATATATTTTAAAATATTTTTTATAAAAGTTATTTTTGAGGTGAGTTAGTTGAGTTTTATTAAATACTAAGGTGCTGCTAGTTTTTGTTGTATGAGTTTGGTCCCAAAATTCCAACTAATAAAAATTGAGAGTGATTCTTGTATTTAGTGGGTATGTTGAATGTGATTAATTTATATTACTCACATATTGATTCCACAGTGCTATTAATGCTTAACATCAATAAATACAAGGAGTGAAAAAATCTAACTTTGTAAGATGTGCATATAATCTTCCTTCCCTATGATTAACTTACGTTAATATTATGAATAATGCATCTCCATTTCTGAACTCTACTTGGTTTTTCTTACTGGGATTAAATACATGTTTGTTTATTTGGTTACTAAATCAAGAAAAATGTAAGTTTTTCCTTTTGTTTACCGTTTTCTGAGATTCATCCACACTTCTATGTACCCAATATTACTTCTGGCATATTTCAGTTTTATGCATGATTCTAACAGTTCCAAACTGTTTTACGACTATAGTTTCACACCAACCTAAATAGTCACCTTATTACAACTAGAGAAATCTTCTAAATGAAAGTATATTTCCTGTTATTTTGTTTTGCTACAGCAACAGAAACATGGAAATGACACCCAGGATTTGGAGGCAGATTTAATTATGACAACAGGCACTGATTGTGATCATTTCCAAAATATCAGGTCCTGATCTCCAGTGGTCTAGGGATTATATGGGATAAGGAAGCAGGAAATATAGAGACAGAATGGCTTGTCAATTGGTTTATACATATGCATCATATTGATCATCTATGCATCACATTAGTCAACTGCTTCTAAGAGACAAAAGTAAAGGAACTGGAACTATTACCTTGGCAACTGACAAACTGAAGTATATTGGCTGGCTGGGTAGGTGGGGGGGGAATCTTATGCTACAGTTTATGATGCATTACTATCTTCCCTTTTGCTTAAGACACAGAATCTATAAGAAGACATTTGAAACTCTGGACTGTAATCACCATTTCTCTCCCAGATTTATACAGAACTTTTCTGTTCCTGTATTGCACATTCTAGACATTGCAAAATATTAGTAGCACTCTATATACTGTATTTTTTTGTTCCTTTTATATATGGTGTAAGGTCTGAAATTATGCCTCTATTAATGGTCTCGACATCTAGTAAAATCAAGAGGATTTTACTTGAATACCCCAACCCAAAAGAGGTGGCTCAGAGTTTCAAAGTTTCAAGTCCATGATTGGTTGTCCTCCTTCCCTCTAGCAAACACATTGTGACCCTTAGCAAGCAACAGTCCTGTCTTGGGGACTTGGTACCATTGCCTGCTTATCGCTAAGTTCCCTGGCTCCAGGCTGCAGCAGCCTGCAAAACTGACTATCTCAAAGTGATATAGTCACCTCCTCAAGTTGAAAGCAGTGGTCATCCTATCTGCTTGTTCCTTATACAGCATGACCCGTGCAGCCCCTAGTTGCTGTTTATTCCCAAGCACCACCTTCCCATGTGGCCTTACACAATGCATGATGTCGCCTCCCATTGGCTGTGAGTATATGTGACTAACAAATGTTGTCTGACTGGTATAGAGTATCATGTTTTCAGCTATCCCCAATAACCCAGGACAGGAATACCTTCCTTACCAACAGAATTTTTTAAAAAGGGAGGTGAATAAAGCACGCATTTACTATAATTTCTGTTTTGGAAGGAATTATTTATCTCACTAAAAATTCTAATTCAACAATGTGATTTAGTACAGTGAGTGAAATGCCTTGCCTCTTTTAATAAACCAATTGCTGCACATTAATTAAGTTTTAGTCTTTTTTCATGCCCTGACTGTCATACTTCTTCCACCTGGAAAGACTTTATCAGAGGAGGAGAGTGTGGCCATCTCCTCATTACAGCCCAGCTGATCTTTCTTGATATCACTCTGTTGTAAGTCTGCTGTTTAAACTTAGTGATTTGGTGCTGGGAGACCAGGAGGCATGCAAAATATTTAACCTGAAAAAAGCAAATGTAACTTGGTGTTTGGGGTTCCCTGAGTATTCATTATTTTTTTGTTTTTGTTTTTTAATTTTTTAAAAAAAATTTATTTAAACAGAAAAAACAAAAAAGAAAATAACCAAACAAAACAGAAAAAAGGTAGCAACAATACAGAATTCCAAAGGCAAAGAAATGAAAGAACCATGATAACAACAACATAACAAAAACAAAAACACTAAGAAATTGCCACTTGATAGGTTACATACTGTGATCATTGGAAATAGTTGTTCAAGTTACAAAATTAAAGCACACAAAGTAGTCATTCAAGCAGTGAGACTATTAACAGTTCTGCTCAACAATCCAACAAAAAACAGTAATGTGGTCATCTATCTTATACACTTAAACATACATTCAGGAATATCCTTTAGAGCACTTTCTTTTCCATATATATATTTAATTTTATTTTAAAGGGGATAAAATTAAACACAACAAAACAGAACAGAATGGGACTTAAGAAAGCATAAATTTCAAAGCTATACAACCAGGGATCTTCACTATCTGTCATATTGTCTCTTGTTTTCTTCCAAATGGTTGTCCATATCTTTGCATATGGGGAGCTCATACTAAATACCATAGCCAATTTTTTCACAAGATGTGTAGTTAACTGGCTCCTACTTGCTAAGGGGGGGGCATGGGATAGGACAACATGACGACATGACGACATGAGATGTCTGATTCTCAGCTTGCCAACCGGCAGGATTATAGCCACCCCCCAGAGAGGGAAGGAGCTCCTTGTTCTCCTGGCACCTCGAGTCAACCACACGGTGCAGGACCTGACACACCAGGGTCTATTTCCTTCAGGCCACCAAAAGTCTGCCACACTCTCAGCCGCACCCCAGAGAGGGGATGAGCTCCTTGTTCTCCCGGCAACCAAGTCAACCGCACGGTGCAGGTCCCGACGCCCCAGGGTCTCTCTCCTTCAGGCTGCCTAAAGTCTGCCACACACACAGTTGCCCCCGGAGAGGAGATGAGTTCCTTGTTCTCCCAGCACCCTGAGTCAACCTCACGGTGCAGGTCCCTTGTAGGCCCCCAAAGTCCGCCATACTCACCTGTTATTTCTTTCTGATGAATTGACCATTCCATTTCCAAAGTTCTGAAATGGCCAACAGACCACAGAAAGAATTTTCTTTAGGCTCCTGTTTGAAACCAGAAGCTATAGCAAGCTGCTGGCCTTCAGAGCCATGAGTATTCATTATTTTTTCCTGGAATTTTTTGTGGTTTCCTGCAATACACTTCTGTCATATCATATTAAGCAAATATCTGAGGTAATCAACTTACAAAAAGAAAAGGATTATTTTGGCTCAGTGTTTCAAAGTTTCAAGTTCATGATTGATTGTCTCCTCTGCTTTGGGCACATAAAAAGGCAACCTTGCAGCAGAGAGTATGTGGAGAAGTAAAACTGCTTACCTATGGCCAGAGAGTGAAAGAGAGGAAGAAAAAAGGAAGGAAGTTTCCCACCAAACCGGTACTTCAGGGGCAAAGTTCCAAGGACACCACAAGGTTCTACCTCTTACAGGTTCTAACATTTCCCAATAACACCACCCCACAGATTTAGTCTTTAATGCAGAAGCTGTCAATGACATTTAAGACCCAGACTATAGCATTTCTTTTTAAAAAAGTGAACATTCTGTTTTTATGTGTATTTCTCTGTTTACCTACATTTCTCCCTGTCTCTAAGCAACTTCTTCATGAGAGGCTTTTAGTTCCTTTTTGCTAAAAGCTCCCTGACCCTGGCTGCAAAACCTCTTGAAAAGTAACATTCTCCTGGAATTACCCATCATGTTCTTTCCTCCAAAACCCACATCTCAGCATCAGAATCATATGTCTCTGACTTATCACTGATAGAATATATAGTTCTCTTGACATTCTGTCTTTAGATGTCCACTTTTGAATTTCTCAGGCATGAGCAAATTTCTGACATTTATGATTTACAAACTTAAGTAGACAAACATCAAATTGTTTGAGCAAAACCTTGGACAATTCTTCATAATCCATGAAGTAAAGAAGCATCTTGTGACCTACCCAAAGCATAGGGTAGGTAAAATGCCAAGATATTTGGCTAACCCATCCTTAAGAAGTTTTCTCATTTTTTAAGTTGTCTTTGACTGCTTGTGTCTTTAAATTAGGTAAGAAATCAATGAATGCAAAAGTTTTCTTCACTAGTTACTTTGCAGTCCTATATAGATGATTTAGCAAGATGCTTTGAAATGGAAGGCAGATGGCACATATGGTTCTGTTTTCCTTTAGTGCCTGACATAAAACAGAAGCAGATGAAGTTCTATTTGAACAACCCGCAATGTTTTGCATCTAAATTTTATTTTATACAACATTATGTTTTCTACAGTTTTTAGTAAATGAAATTAATTGCTAATTGGCTTGATACATAAACCAAAGATTTTGCAAAATTCTCCAATAATTTGTTTAAAAATATGTTGAGTATATGTTTGCCAAGCCCATTAATACTCATACTGGAAATAGTAAGATTTTATGTTGGATTATGTGTCCCACAATCATTTTAAAATAAATTACTATTTTAATAATATTTTTATAATTCTTTAAAACAGGGTGGATCTTGTTAGCCATTTTAATTTCTACACTTTGAAGACAATAACCAAGAAAAGTTTCTGTCTTTTATCATAAAAAGACACTGCCTCTTGAATGCAAGCCTTTCACATATGATTTCTCTTTTATTTTCAAAATAGCTCATGAAAGGCACTAGGAGTTCTGAAAACGTCTCTCAGGATTCAGAGGTTGCAAAAATTACATATAAATTTTAAAACTGCTATAGTGCAACTTAATCTTAGTAAGATGGTCATAAAATGAGATAATAAACCTGCGCTCCATCTCATGAACCGAAAGTATGTGCAACAATTTCCATCACCCAGGGAAGACTTAATGTGTCACTTGGACATGGGTAGGGTCTGGCCAGTGTCCCCCATCACTGGAGGACATACAGGAAGGTCCCTGCAGGCCTATTTGGGCCCCACCCAGCATCGAGTGGCTGGGAGCCACCTGGTAAGGCCTGTCTAACGACCTCCACTCAACGGGGGAAACTTGCTGCAGTACAGATAGATACTCTCAATCCAAGAAACAACTGAGATCTTGCCTTTGGCTTTCCTAAAGGAATATAGGAAAATGACAAAATGAAAGAGCAAAATGAAATCTCAAACCTCCAGCCCATCCCAGGCAAGCCTAGGAGACATGGACATAGAAGAAAATGTAAGCCTGAAAGCCCTGAAATGATAACAACTGAAGTAAAGAAACAACTCCCAGGGGCTGGGGATTTAGCTCAGTGACATAAGTGCCTGTATGGCAAACAAGGTGGTGAGGTCAATCTCTGGTACAAAAAACAAAACAAAACACCTTTGAGAAGCTATAAAACAACTCAGATCAGAAATAATCTCCCAGGTAAAAGAAGAAATGATAAATGTAATGAAAAAATGCTGAACACATCTAAAGAAGACAGTTAAAAAATTAGAGGAACAATGCAAAAACCTTGAATGAACAATATAAAAAAAACAGAATGCATGAAGCAGATTCAAAGAGATAGTCAAGAAATAAAAAATGTCACTGAAAGTTAGCAAAACCACCTCAACGAAAGTGAAGATAGAATTTCAGACCTCAAAGACAAGATTACAGCTAGTGAACAGGAAAGGAAAGATCTTTTACAAATGACAAGGAATCAGGAAATAACAATTCAACAGCTGCAAGATGATGCAAAGAAAAAAAACATAAGATTGATAGGGACAAACAAAAAAGAAGGTGACAACACAAATGATATCAAAAGGCTATTTACAAAAGTAATAGCTGAAAATTTCCCAAACATGAGAATGGAAACTGAGATACAGGTAAGTGAAGCATATAGAACTCCAAATAGTCATAACCAAAATAAAACTACACCCAGACATACAATAATCAACATCCCAGAAATCCAACATAAGAACAGAATATTAAAAACTGTTAGGGACATATCACCTATAAGGGCAAGCCTATCATAATCACAGCAAACTTTTCAACACAAACAATGAAGTCAAGAAGAACATGGAGTGAAGTATTTCAGATCCTAAAGGAAAATGACTTCCAACCAAGATTGATGTACCATGCAAAACTGTCCTTCAAAATTAATGAAGAAATAAGATACTTCCATGAAAAAAAATGGCCGAAGAACTGCATGACCACCAAACAAACCCTGCAAAGAATACTGAAAGACATGCTAGATAGACAAAGGAAAAAACCACTAAGCAAAGCAACTAATTAAACAGAGGGGAAAGGTAAAGAATCAACAGTAGAAAGATAACATGTCAAAAATAAACCAATATATATCAGTTATAATAATAAATGTAAATGGCCTCAATTCACCAATTAAAAGAAACAGACTGGCAGAATGGATCAAGAAACAACATCCAACCATATGCTGTATACAAGAAACCCATCTAACCCAAAAGGAAACTCATAGACTGAAAGTCAAAGGATGGAAAACAATACTCCATGCAATAGGATCCCCCCCAAAAAAGCAGAGGTAGCTATCCTGTTTGCAGATAATGTGAACTTTAAACCAAGAATGATCAGAAGACATAAAGAATGTCACTACATACTAGTTATGGAAAACATCAAGAGGAAGAGATAACAATCTTAAATTCAGGAGCACCCAGCTATACAAAACAAATATTAGCAGAAATGAAAAATCAAATAAGCAATAATACAGTTATAATGGGAGACCTTAACACCCATTGGCACAAGGAAACAGATCAACCAGACAGAAAATCAGCAGAGAAATATCAGAACTGAATCACACTTATGAACAAATGGACTTGGTGGATGTAGACAGAGTGTTGCACCCAACAACATCAGAATATACATTCTTCTCAGCAGCACATGGAACATTCTCTAAAATAGACCATATAATAGCCCACAGAACATGCTTAAGTAAATGCAAAATAATTGAAATTATCCCACGCATGTTATCTGATCATAGCACCATGAAATTAGAAATTAATGACATAAGAAACTGCAAAAACCCCACAAACACATGGAAATTGAATAATGCACTCATGAGCAATCAGTGGATCACAGAGGAAATTAAAGAAGAAATTAAACAATATCTACAAGCAAATGAAAATACAAATACTACTTACTGGAGCCTGTGGAATGTAATGAAACCACAAGGTTTCCTCAGAGGAAAATTTATTGTGGTGAATTCCCACACCAAGAAAACTGAATGATCACAAATAACCTGATGCTACACTTCAGACATCTAGAAAAAGAGCAAGTAAAACCCAAAACCAAAAGAAAGGAGCAAATTATAAAGAGCAGAGAATAAATTAACACAATAGAGACTAAGAAAATACAAAGAATCAATGAATTAAAGAGTTGGTTTTTTGAAAGAATAAATAAAATTGATAAGCCCATAGCCAACCTTATTTTTAAAAAGGAAAGCAAAATCCAAATTTGTGCAATAAGGAATGAAAAGGGCAAAATCACTATAGACCCTGTGGAAATACAGGAGATCTTCAATGCCTACTTTGAAAAACTTTACTCTCATAGGTTTGATGACACAACAGAAATGGACAGATTCCTAGAAACATACGAATTATCAAAACTGGATCAAGAAGATGTAAAATCACTGAATAACCCAATTTCAATTAATGAAATGGAAAATGTGATTAAAACCTTACCAACAAAGAAAAGCCTAGGTCCTGATGGATTCACTGCAGAATTCTACAAGAAATTCAAGAAACACTTAATGCCGACACTCCTCTAACTCTTCAATGAAATTGAAAGGGAAACAATTCTCCCTAAGTCATTCCTGGAAGCAAGTATTACTTTAATGCCAAAACCAGAAAAAGACCCAACCAAAAAAGAGAACTAGAGGCCAATCTCCCTAATGAAAATTCTCAGTAAAATACTGGCAAACAGAATGCAGCAAATCATTAAGAAGATTATACACCACGACCAAGTGGGATTCATCCCACTTGAATGTATTCCCCAGCAATGCAGGGATAGTTCAACATAGGCAAATCAATAAATGTAACCCACGATTTCAATAGAGCCAAAAATAAGAATCACATGATCATTTCTACAGATGCAGAAAAAGCTTTTGATAAGGCCCAACACTCATTTATTATATAACCCTACAGAAAATTGGAATAGATTACCTCAATATGATAAAAGCCGTCTATGACAAACCAACACCTAGCATCATATTAAACAGCCAAAAACTGGAAGCTTTTACTCTAAAATCAGGAACAAGACAAGGATGTCCGTTATCATCACTCCTATTCAATATACTTCTGGAAGTACTAGCCAGAGTAATTAGACAAGAAAGAGAAATAAAAGGAGTAAGGATAGGAAAAGAAGAAATTATCATTATTTGCAAGATGACATGGTACTCTAAATAGAAGACCCCCCAAAACTCCATTGAAAGACTCATAGGTATAATAAATAAATTCTGTAATGTAGCTGGATACAAATTCAACACTCAAAAATCAATAGCATTCCTATACACAAACAACAAAATCACTGAGAGAGAAATAGGTGAAGTCACACCCTTCACAATAGCATCCAAAAAATTGAAATACTTAAGAATTGATCTAACAAAAGAAATAAAAGGTCTATTCAAGAAAATTATAATACACTGAAAAAATAAATTGAAGAGGATCTCAGAAAATGGAAAGACATTCCTTGTTAATGGATAGGAAGAAAAAAACACTGTGAAAATGACCATTCTCCCAAAATTGTTACTCAGATTTAATGCAATTCCAATGAAAATACTGCAGTTTCTTTTGTCATTAATTTCTAGTTTCACAGCAGTATGATCAGCTAATATGCATGAGATGATTTCAGTTCTTTTGCATTTACTTATGCATGTTCTGTGGGCTAGTATATAGTCTATTTCAGAGAATGTTCCATGTGCTGCTGAGAAGAATGCATGTTCTGGTGTTATTGGGTGGAACACTCCGTACATATCTACGAAGTCCATTTGTTCACAGTTTGTTTGGTTCTGTTATTTCTTTGCTGATTTTCTGTCTAGTTGATCTGTCCCTTTGTGTCAATGGCATGTTAAGGTCTCCTGTTATAATTGTGTTATTCCTTGTTTGATTTTTCATTTCTGTTAATACTTGCTTTGTATAGCTGGGTGCTCTGGAATTTGGTGCATATATATTTAAGATTGTTTTCTCTTCCTCTTGAAGTTTTCCCCTAACTGGTATGTAGTGACCTTCTTTATCTCTTTGGATCATTCTTGGTTTGAAGTTCACATTGTCTGCAAATAGGATAGCTACTCCCGCTTTTTTTTGGTTTCCTGTTGCATGAAGCATTGTTTTCCATCCTTTGACTTTTAGTCTATGAGTTTCCTTTTGGGTTAGATGGGTTTCTTGTATACAGCATATGGTTGGGTGTTGTTTCTTGATCCATTCTGCCAGTCTGTTTCTTTTGATTCATGAATTGAGGACATTTACATTAATGGTTATTATGTATATATATATATATATATATATATATATATATATATACATATATACATATATATATATTTGCTTATTTTTGTCATGGTATCTTTCTACTATTGGTTCTTTATCTTTCCTGTCTGCTTAATTGTTTGCATTGTACAGTGGTTTTTTTCTGTTAATGTTCTTGAAGTGATAGTTATTTTTATGTCTATCTAGTATATATTTCAGTATTCTTTATTGGCTTGGTTTGGTACTCATGCAGTTCTTCAGCCATTTTTTTTTCATGGAAGTATCTTATTTCTTCATTAATTTTGAAGGACAGTTTTGCAGGGTACATTAATTTGGGTTTGAAATTGTTTTCCCTTAGGATTTCAAACACTTCACTCTGTGCTCTTCTTGATTTCATTGATTGTGTTGAGAATTCTGCTGTGATTCTGATAGGCTTTCCTTTATAGGTGATCTGTCTCTTCTCTCTAACAGCTTTTAATATCCCATACTTAAGTTGCATTTCTGGGATGTTGATTATTATATGTCTGGTTGTAGTTTTTTTTTGGTGACCAATTGGAGTTCTATATGTTTTGCTTATCTGAGTGTTAGTTTTCTTTCCCATATATGGGAAACTTTTAGTTCTTACTTCTGTAAATAGTCTTTTTATATAATTTGTGTTGTCATCTTTTTCATTTACACCTATCAGTCTTGTATTGTTTTTCTTTGCATTGTCTTACAGCTCTTGAATTATTTTTTCCTGATTCTGTGTTATTTTTAAAGGATCTTTCCTTTCCTTTCCTTTCCTTTCCTTTCCTTTCCTTTCCTTTCCTTTCCTTTCCTTTCCTTTCCTTTCCTTTCCTTTCCTTTCCCTTCCCTTCCCTTCCCTTCCCTTCCCTTCCTTTCCTTCCTTTCCTTTCCTTTCCTTTCCTTTCCTTTCACTAGCTGCAATCTTGTCTTCAAGGTCTCCAAGTCTATCTTCACATTCATTCAGGCAGTTTTGCCAACTTCAATGTAATTTTTGATTTCCTGTCTATCTCTTTGAATCTCTTTCATGTATTTCTTTTTTATATTGTTCATTTAAGGTTTCCATCTTTTTGCAGTGCTCCTCAATTTTTTAACTATGTCTTCTTTAGATATGTTCAGCATTTTTTTCATTACATTGATCATTTCTTGTTTTATCTGAGAGATTGTTTCTGATCTGAGTTCCTTTGCAGCTTCATGGAGTTATTTCTTCAATTCAGTTACTGTCATTTCAGAAATTTCAGGTGTATGACTTGCATCTTCTTCTTTGTCTACGTCTTTTAGGCTTTTTTGTGATGGGCTGGAGGTTTGAGATTACATTTTGCTCTTTCATTTTTTCATTTTTTGTATTCCCCAGGGAAGCTGAGTGTGAGTTCTCAGTTGCTTCCTGAGTTGGGATGTCTGTCTATACAGCAGGGAGTTTCCCAAGTTGAGGGGGTGTCATTAGGCAGACTTTCTCAGGTCCCTAGTGGCAAGCAGAAGCTCCTAAAATAGGAGAAGTATGCTTGGCAGACTTTCAGCACACTGCACATGGCACTCAAGAGCAATCTGGCTGCTTGAGGTTGCTGGGAAGGACTCTACCAGGTTTTGAGTGGTGTATCAAGGCTAAACAGCTAGATGGAGTACGCTGTGCAGGCCTTCAGCTCATGCCACACAGCACACCAAAGCTCCTCAGCTGCTTGGGGGTCACTGAGTGGGGCCCTAACTTGTTCTGAGTGAGGTGGTGAAGTTGCATGGCTAGGTGGAGTTTGCTGTGTAGGACTTTTGCTCATGCTTCTTGGCTCAGGAGCAATGTATATATTTTTATGTTTTAAATTTTGAAACATTCAAAGTTGAATTATATGTTTGTATTTTGTATGTAATAAGTACAATTAACAGAAAAAGTCAAAGAACAACAGTGACAATATATACCCTTGTGACTTTGCGCGGTTATCAATGAGACTCAATTTTAGACCCAAGGTCCCTCCCTAGTGGCCAAAACAAGTAAAGATACAAAAGCAACATCTAAATATGTTTTACCTACAGCAGAAAACAAGGGCTTTTCAGTATTTCTAACCTAAGGAAAAAATTTCAAGTGTCTTTGCAAAAATAAAAAAGGTTCTGAGAAATACAGTAAATAAAACATGGCCTAATGATTCAATCTATGTAAGCTTGAGGTTCATGAAGTTGATACTTATTATTATATCCTTATGAAAACGAAAGAATTGCGTAAGAGTCCAAAACAATGTAGTCCATCTATAGTGTTCTCTGAGTATTTGGTTTGATATAGCATGTGCTTTATGCCAGAAATCACAGATCCATTAGAACTGGAATGTGAAAGTGTACCTTCCATATAGGGCTCCATGAATATCATTTATTCATTCTTCTTTAACCTACTCATTCATAAATTTATTCATTCGACACACAAATTAAGATTCATAACATGGTTGGCATTATGTTGAAGGCTACCACACATGGACATTTAGAAAGAGCCCTCATCTATCAGGAGTTTATAAACAGTGGAGAGAACCAACAAATTTTTGTTAATAATGAATAATGAGTGATGCAGTGAAACAACAATAGGAAACCACTGAGGATAGTATGGCTGATGGAAGAAGAAGGGATGTTGGGTACTGGCAGAGACAGAAGGTGATACAAAGGCCTAGACTAAAGAAATGTTTCTTAGGTTCAAGAAAGTGAAGTAGTATGGTATGATACATGATGTGTGTGTGTCTGTGTGTGTGAGTGAACGTGACTGTGTGTGTGTGTGTGTGTGTGTGTGTATGTGTGTGTGTATTTTCTGTTGGTGCAGAACAGCTAGGTATTAGACTGGAAAACATACAAGTGCTTGATTAAGCGTGTGGTCTCTATCAAACATTGTATATTGGAGGCAACATGTGTCATATCAGAATTTTATTTAATTATTTATTAAATATTTCTGTTTAAATACTTCTGTTAAGTACTGTTTTATTTTAAAAAGGAAAACAGAAAAAAGGATAGAAATGGTACAGAATTTCAAAAAAGTAAAAATGGAATTAGCACTAGTTAATATATTGCACATTGTTATCTCAAAACATATATACATTTATGTATGTATATGTACACTAGATAGATAACTATACTACTAATCTCTCTTAGTTCATCAAAAAGAACAGTTTGTGTTTACATTGTTTGATCACTTTTGTATTTAGATTTCATTAAGTATTTTAATAAAATATTTTCCAACATTTCAGAAAAGCCACAAAGCCGCTGTATCTTTATGCCCTCACAGGACACTTAGGTTAATTTATAGAGCAGAATAATATGGGGACAGAAGTAGTGTTACCTGAAACAGGAATCAGGACTTCTGATTATGGAACCAAAATTCTAAGAAACATCTAAAAGAATATTTTCTTGGTACCACTGCCTTAAACTATTGCTCCCACCATTTAGGCCCATCTCTGACTGGAAACACTTCATCGTTTAGTTCAAAAGACAGGTGGGGTCCTATCTCTAAGGCCTTGGGTTTACCATTGTCTTGAAATGATCATATGTTAGTGAGACATTACACTGAAAATTTGATGATTATTTACTTCACAAATTTCAAGTTTGGTTTATGCTATATGTTTTATAACTGTAATCAACTAACTGCATGTATATATATATATATACATATATAGACATACATATACACATATGTATAGCTATACATATATATGCATACACACATACATATAGTTTTATCATTGGCCTCTGTTGCATTTTTTTATCTTGAAGAAAAATCTGTCATGAAAATCATGTATTATTTAATAGAATTTATTCAATTTCTTTGGCACTTTAATACCTGCAGAGGAATGTTTCCTTAATAATGAACTATAAAAAAAAGAGTTAATGAAATATACCAACAATCTCTAATTTGCTAACTATAAGTTGCTTTCAAAAGGTTTCAAATTTCCTACCTTAGGCCCAGCTACTCGGGAGACCATAGCAGGAGGATCATTTGAGCCCACAAATTCACGCTCAGTCTGGGGAATATATGGAGACCTGTCTCAAGAAAATAAAAAAAGGAGCAAAACATTTATAATTTAAAATGCAAGCCTAATAAAATTGTATTTTAAAAATACAATATTCAGCCCAGAAAGTGAATAGAAATGTTTACAAAATTGTTTTTGCAGGATCATAATTTT
>PVJX010035850.1:0-17942 GCA_004027295.1 Dolichotis patagonum | reverse complement strand
GATTGGAAGATACAACCACAGCTGCAAACTCACTCAACCACCTCATCTTTGATAAAGGGGCCAAACATGCTCGCTGGAAGAATGACAGTCTCTTTAACAAATGGTGCTGGAAAAATTGGCTGTCCATATGCAGAAGACTAAAACTAGACCCATGTCTATCACCATACACTAAACTAAAATCTAAATGGATCAAAGATCTGAATATTAAAACAAGAACACTAAAACTGCTGGAAGCCAAAGTAGGTAAAAATCTCAAAGATAGAGGGGTAGGTAGAAAATTCATGAACAAGAACTACTTGGGAAATACGTCCCAGAATCAATAACTGGGACCACATCTTATTAAAGAGTTTCTGCATGTCAAAAGATGTTTCCAGCAGAGTGAAAAAGAAAACCCACAAATTGGGAAAAAATCTTCATGGACAGCTCCTCATACAAAGGACTTCTGTCTCAAACTTATAAAGAATTAAAAAAAAAATCAGACCCTCGAAATTCAAAGGCCCAATCCAAAAATGGGTATCTGAAATGAATACACAGTTCTCAGATGAAGAAATACGAATGGCAAATAAATACATGAAAAAATGTTCATCATCATTAGTCATGAGAGAAATGCAAATTAAAACCACACTGAGATTCCATCTCACTCCAGAAGGAATGGCCAGGATAGAAAGCACTACCAACAAAAAGTGTTGGAGAGGCTGTGTGGAAAAAGGAACTCTTCTACACTGTTGGTGGGACTGTAGACTGGTGCACCCACTGTGGAGGTCAGTCTGGAGATTCCTCAAAAAGCTGGGTTTAGAAGTCCCATTTGACCCAGCTATTCCACTTCTGGGCATATTCCCAGAAGAACTGAAAACATCATACCACAGTGATATATGTGCACCCATGTTTATAGCAGCACAATTTGTAATAGCCAGATCCTGGAAACAACCTAAGTGACCATCAACTGAGGAATGGATAAAACAGTTGTGGCATTTTTATACAGTGGAGTACTACTCAGCTATAAAGAATGATCACATCGAGATATTTATGAATAAATGGACATGACTTGAGACCATTCTCTTAAGTGAAATAAACCAAACTCACAAGGGTAAATATCATATAGTCTCCCTAGTATGAGAGTTGATAAGAGTTTATAAGATTTTTTGGTTAGCATGAGTCCCCATCTCATAGCTCTGAAGACTTTCAATGTTTTCAATCATCAGTTGGAATGGTTTTATTCTGTTTTGTTTGACTACATCATGCGTGGTGATATGAACAGCTTTTTTTAAGAAAACAAAACATTATGACAGCTATTGCTGATTTAATATCATCCTTCTTAGAAGTCCTACCATGCTCCTATTGTTCTACTACCATTGGTTATATCTATCACATTGTGTCTTATTGGGATATGAATATGTGTGATAGTTTAAACAAAATTTTTCTATCAAAAATTAGATATTATAGGACCCATTCATCATTTTCTGTTATTCGGTTCAGAAAGCCTTGTAAGTCTTTCACTCTATGCATGGATTTATACTATTTTGTTATGTTTGATATTATTGTATTTGAAACTATGCTCAACTATAGCAGACTAAGAGATATTGTGATAACTACTGTTGATGTCCGGTTGTCTTAATGTGAAGTACTGTGTTGCCTATATTGTCCTGTTGTGATCTGCTCTGTACTGCCCTCTTTTGTTTTATTCTCTTTAAAATAAAATTAAGAAAAAATAAATAAATAAATAACTACTTTGAAGATAATTATACTCATTACATTAACTATTATTGATATCCATTATCTTGTATTAAAATTCGCTATCATTGTTTTTATTGTTTTTTCCCTTTAAAATAAAAAATAAATGCAAATTAAAACAATGCTGAGATTCCATCTTACCCTAGAAACAATGGCTTTCCTCAAGCAATTGACCAATAACAAATGCTGGCAGGGCTGTAGGGAAAAAGGAACCCCTATGTTGGTAGAATTATACACTGGTGCAAGCACTGTGGAAATCAGTGTGGAGATTCCTCAAATAACTAAAACTAAATGATCCATTTGACTCAGCTATTCCTCTTCTTGGTATCTTCCCCCTAAAATTGAAAGTTTCACACCATTGCAATATAAGCATGCCCATGTTTATAGTAGCACAGTTAAGCAAGACTTTTGAGTGAGTTTCAAATTCCTTATCTGTAAAACTAAAATATAACATGCCCTCAAAAAAGTTTTTTTAAAGGATTAGGTAGAAAAAAAAGCATATAGAGCTCTTATCAGGACCTGCCACATAGAAAAATAATAAGTAAAAGCTCACTGGTATAATTCTTTCATTCTGGGCACTTTCTTCTCTTCTTTATTCTGGCCCACTGGTTCTAGCATATGAGTCTCCTCCTTCTGAACTTGTATATGGGGTCAGTGCACGTATGTCTTTTCTCAATGCTTGATCAACTGTTTAGTGTAAGGGAAAGAGCAAACAGCTTGAAATCATGAGACCTGATTTCAATCTCAACTTTGCCTCATATATATTTTATGACTTTGAAGATGGATGGTGCTAGATACATGGAGGTGTGGCACTCAGGATTGGAGACTGTGAATTGACAACATAAAGTTTTGTGCATTTGAGGAGGGAACCTGCACAACAACTGTCAGGAGGACAAGAAATGGCCTCTGCCGAGAGATCACCATCAGTTTAGTAGTGATCATGAGCATATCTGAGTTAATGAAAGCTGTTGCATGAGCAACCAGATCCATATCTGTTATGGTTTGAAGATCTCTTCCAAATTCTGGTGTTATTAATGTTCTACTGTTAAGTGCTGGGACATTTAAGAGATTACAAGGCCATGAGAGCTCCTTCCTCATTAACAGGATTAAGATATTTATATAAAAGAGGCTTCGTGTAACATTTGCGTGTCATGAACTTGTCTTTCTACCATTGGAGGACAGAGCAGGAAAGCTCTCATCAGACCAGATCCTGGACTTCCCTGCATTTAGAACTGAGAGACAGTGACCATTGGTTCCTGTACAAATTTACCCAGTTTGTGGCATCGTGTTACAGCAGCATAAAAAAGACCATTGGCAGTAAGGCAACTGTGTCCTCAGATATCATTCTCCTTATTTAGCCAAACCTATGTTCTCTGTTGATCGGAGGAAGAAATTCCTATTTACATGCAGGGCAAGATACTTTAATATTCACATCAGAATATAGACTTTCTGACTCTATCATCAAATTACACCATTTCTTAGATACTTTCTCTAGATCTGAACTTCGTCTTTAAATTATATATCTTCACATTGTTACTTCCCTCAGTTGCCCTGTATCCTTATGTTTTCAGTTACTTAAGAACCTTAGACAGTTAATGACTTTGTATATGAGGACCAATCAAGGTAACAAGTGAAATTATTTGTATTGCTAATAATGATTCCACAAGTCTTAGATATTTCATGCAATAATCCCTAATTGACTTGTCTCTCTCTGCTCTGCATCCAGCACACAGCTACCAAGCTCTTCCTTTTCCTCCACCACCATGTGCAGTGGGCCACAGTCCTGCTCATCCATCCTGACTCCAAAGTAACACCACAGGAAGTCTTGGGATCCTCCAAAATTGCGTCCCATTCTTGCTATCAAACCTGATAACTCTTTGAAGTAGCACATTGAAGGGTCATGTAGAAACACTAACATATTTGCCACTGTTCATTCTGGCTTAATCAGTTACTATCTAGGTGAGTGAATAGAGAACCTGTTTAGAGACTAACAGATTAAGGTCAAGTCTCATTTGCCTCTGCTTGCAATGACTCTGTTGTATTTCCCCCTGTCGCTGAGACACAATACCTGACACCTATAACTTAAAGGAGGAGAGACTTATTTTGGCTCACAATTTTTAGAGGATTCAATCCTTAGTAAGCTGGCTGCAAGGCAGAAAAGCCAAAATGAAAGGGCCTGGGCAAAGGACAGATGCTCACTCCTGGCAGCCAGTAAGCAGAGAGAGAGAACGGAGGAGGAGGAGCAGGGAATAAAAACACACATTCCAAGTCATGCCCCCAGGGACCTACCTTCAACCAGGCCTGACCTCCTAACAGCACACTCAGCTACTGAACTCATCAGTGGGTGAATCCACTGGTGAGTATAGGAGCCCTGTGATCCAGTCACCTCCCCACACATGAGCATTTATGGGGACATTTTAGATCTAAACGGTAACAGAACCCCACCTGCAAGTATTCACACATGTGTATAATCTCCCCTTAAATGTGGGTGCAACATAGTGAATTACTTCTAACAAACAGAATGCAGCAAAATTGGTAAAGATGTCATGTATTACTATTAGGTTATAATATATTGTAATTTCTCTCTTTTGCTTTGACTGTGTTGCCTCCTCAGCTTGCTTTTCTGATGAAGCAAGGTGTTACTCTGGAGAGTCCACATGTTAAAGAACTAAGGGCAGGCACCATCTAGAAGTCTTCCCAGAATTAAAGCTTTCATCTCAATCTACTGAGAAACTGAGTCTTGCCAAAAGTTTGAGCTTCAATGGCATCCTTCCTTAGGTACGTTTAAGGATGATTACAAACCCAGCTAATGCCTTAATTGCAGACTGTGAGAGATGCTGAAGGAAAGAATCCCATTAAGCTGCAGATGGATTCCTGAGCCATAGAAACTTTAAGATAGTCAAATGTATATTGTTTTAGGTCAGTATTGAATAAATCATTTGTCATACAGCAATAGGTAATTAATAATGCTAATATGATCATCTCCAAATTTTAGTGTCCCCATTTGTAAGCTAAGTTAAAAATGTAATTCCCCTGAGATGGTTTTGAAGATTCAGGAGATAATGAAAATTCTATATACACACCAGACTCTCTGTACATATTAATTATTCCTTCAGCCTGTAGACTCTAACATTTAGTTGAAATTCAATATATTTTGAGGGCATGGCTGTTTTGATTAGAGTAGAAGGAGGTAGAAGAAAAAATTCTGAATCACAGCATTCTGGGAAACATAAAAAGCCTAGCTCCTGCTATTTCCAAAATAGAATTTAAAACAGCAGAAAGAGTCATAAAGTCATGACAGAGAACATAGAAAGAGTGCAAAAGATATTTTACAAGAGGGCATCAACAAGCTATGCTAACTAGAAAAGTTTTTCTATAAATAACCTCAAACTAGAATTCTATATTTCCACTTTCTTATCCAAAATTTTCCCAATTGTTAGCATTATACCATACTTTAAGCATTCTTATGTTTAAGAAATTTCTGTGGTAGATTTTGCTACATGATCATCAATTACATTATTTCATGCTGCAACAAGTGCTCTGAGTTCCAAATTGCCAACTTACATCTTTTACTTTTTTTAAAATAAAAGACAGCTTTATGACTCAAAGTTGGGGACTGGATTGCACAGTGGGAAAAGATCCTTAGAAAATATTAAAATTGAAACCAAAGTAGAAACAGAAAACAGTCAAGTAGCTGGAGAGTGAACTTACATTTGAGGAAAAGCCTAAATAATCATGGAGTGTAGGAAATCTGAGGGAAGAGGAAAATATAGACAAAGGAAAGGAAGAAGGTGAAAGAATAATAGGTTAAGGAGAAGGGAGAGAAAAGAAAAACTCTGCAGAGTGAGCAATTCTCAAAAAGAAAAACAGAGTGGGACCTTTCTGTTTTAGAATAAGTTCCATGGAACTTTCGCTCTCCCAAATGACAGGTACATGAGTCATATCAAGAAAAATACAGGTTGTCAATATGTAAGCTTCAGCTACTCTCTGTGCAGAGTGGAGGCCAGAGCTTGATTCAGCAGCCATAAAAGCGAGAAGCTATAGGCCCCTCCCTTCATCATCTTCACATCACTGTTGTTCCATAAAAAGAAAATCAAGCCTGCTTAAAGCCAGCTCTTTGTAAAACAAGACATTATGGCAGCCATTGCTGATTTACTATCATCTTGCTTTGAAGTCCTACCATGCTTTTGTTCTTCTGTTTCCATTGGTTCTACCCTGTTGTGTCTCACTGGATTTTAATATGTGTGATAGTATGAACAAATTTTTTAAGGAAAATGAGATATTATAGTAGCCATTATTAATTTTCTGTTATTTGGTTTTGAATGTCCTGTAATACTTTCATTCTCTTGAATGGTTTTATGGTGTTTTGTTATGTTTGATACATTGCATGTGAAGGTATGTTCAGCTATGTCAAAGAAAAGAAACATTACGGTAGCTACTGTTGATATCTGGTTGTCTTGTTGTGAATTGCTATGTTGTTTGCATTGTTGTGATCTTATTTGCTTTGCTCTATTCTTTTTTGTTTTATTCTCTTTAAAATAAAAAAAAAGCCAGCTCTTTGTTACAGAATGTAATAACTTCAGCAGATCCCAGTTCCCCCAGGAGATCTATAGCGTGGGTTGAGGTCAGTACCAAGGGTAAACATATTTCTTTTCAGTGTTAGAAGTTTCTCATCTTTACACTTCAGTTATTCCTGGTAACTTACTTTCTCATGTTTTTATCTTTATCTTTTAAAATGGAAAGAAATAAATTTGGACCCCCATCCATCACTTATTTCTTTTACTCACCCTTACTGGAGTCCTCTCTGAAGGTTTTCATAAATTAAAAATGATTCAGAAGTAACATATTCTTTACAACCTAAATGCTAGTTACATTTATAATGTTAGGTTTCTAGTCATGTATGGGAAATGTCACTATCCTCAAAATATAAAATCTTGATTTTATGCAGGCTGCTAAAAATATTTTATTTATTCTGGAAAGGAGGTGAATCAAGAGTTTGTTTGCCTGTACATAGGCAGAAGAGGTAGAAAAGAAGGAATTTTGCAAAGCGATTGCAATATTAATATTTAATGTTCATGTTCACCATTCAATTCTTCAATTTCTACACTAAACTTCTTATTCTGTAGCAAAGGGCAAGGTTGAAGACCCAATATAGCATTAAACTAGAGTAGGAGATGGCAAACTATGTCCCATGGGCCAAATATAGTCTAATGCCTTATTTGATAAATTTCTATTGAAACATAGCCACACCTATTTGTGAAGATATTTTCAATAGTTCCATTAGCACAACTGCAAAGTTGAGGAGCCACGATGTGTGTGGCCCACAAATATGAAGATATTTATTACCCATCTCTTTAAAGAAAACATTTGTCAACCCCTGGCAATGTACCAGGTTTGCAGACAGTAACCAATGATCAAAGGTGCAAGAAAGCATTCAGATGACCCCTGCAGCTTCCATTCATGGCTTTATGAAAAGGCCTTTATTCTCTGGGGAGTGGGAGACCATCATAACTGTTGAGTTACGTGATGAAGTAAATAACCAGCATCAGGCATAGGATTTTTCAGAATTATCTCAAATTTCCTAAACTAATCTCTCAGGGCATTGGAATTATAATTATGATCAGTAAAGAAGTTAAATTCAAGAGATCAAACACTCGTCCTTTAGCAATGTATGCAAATTATCCTTCTCTGATACAACATTAAGACTATGATTCCTTTTGACTGAAGATAGTTAGAAATATAAAGTAGTTTTGAACTAGTAGTCATTGAAGTGAAAATGAAATGTGACTTCACTGTTTTGGCATGTCCACAGGCTTCCAGCCCCGATGGATGTGATTGGATTTTTAATCTCTTTTGGCTATCCTCATTCTTTCTTTTCTCTTTCCTTCCCTCTTCTTTCCTTCCCTTCTTTCACCAATGTTTGTTGCACTTCTTATTTTATCAGGTACAAAATGGCTAGAATTATGAAGAGTATGAAAGACTCAATGCTTAAGGAGCTTAGAGACTAGATGAGGAGATGAGATATGCATACGAAGCAAATATATCCAATCATGTCAAAGGTAATAATGTACCAAAAGCAACATAAGAATTGTGTGATCTTGGATAAGTTATTTAATTCTTTGTGCCTTTATTTTCTTGTCTTCATACTGGAGATATTATTTTCCTTGTGGGGTTATAAGGAAGATTAATATATTTAGGATAAAGCATAGAATGTAGTATGTGTTTTATCCTTGTAAATTAGTCAGCTTTCTAGTACTATAAATAAATAACCAAGATAACCAAATTGAAAAGAGGAAAGGTTTATTTTGACTTACACTTTGGAGGTTCTTGTCCATAATTGTTAGCTCTGTTTCTTTGGGTCCATAGTGATGCACCACATCATTGTGGGGGCACCCATAGCAAGAGAAATCACCTTACCTCATGGCTAGTGGGATGGGGGAAGACAGACAGGCAGATCAAGGTTCCTACAGGGATATGGCCCCAATAACCTAAAGACTTCTCACCTCTTAAAAGTTCTACCTCCTATATTTACACAATGGAATACTATTTGACCACCAAAATTAGTGCACTCTGTCATTTCCAGAAACCTAAATCAAACTGGGAGTCATTAAGTAAAATAAGCCATGCACAAGAAGACAAATACCAGATGTTCTCACTCATTTGTTAAAACTAATACGCTAATCTTGTAGAAGAATAATGGACTAGAGTAGGGATCAACAAAGACAGGAAGGGCAGAGGGGAGAGGAAATGGAAAGAAATTTGATAAATAGCACCAAAACAGAGTAGAAGTTCTTCTGGTTCTTCACAAGTATAGCAGGATATCTCTAGGTTAAAACAGTGTATAGTATACTTCTAAATGACTAAAACAGTATTAAATTCCCAAGACATAAAAATGATTAATGTTTAGTTACATGAAAATTGTTACTACTGTTTTTTTCATTACTACACATTATTACAAACATATTGAAGTATCATAATGTACAGCATAAAGAGGTATAATTATTACATCATTAAAAAACAAAACATTTTACCATCTCCCAATAACATCATGCTAAGTACCAAGTCTTTGAGGAACATTCAACAACCCATATATAGAACTAGTTTGCCACTATTATATTTTTAATTTTAAAGAAAAAAATAAAAAAAAATTGTACAAAATTTTGAAGCAAGATTATAGGACAATAACAATGGTTAGTACATCACACATTGTTATCATCAAATAGCTGCTCATATTGCAAGATATATGCATGAAAAATTGATCAAACTGCTACTATTATTATGGAGTGCTATCAGAATAAGGATTTAGCTCCTTTAATGAGATGTCCAGTCATGTTTCATGGAAGAAGTTGTATTTGAACTTGGCTTTGAAATACAAGTATAATTTTTATAAGAAAATATTCACAGGGTAGAAACATGGCAATTAAGAAATCAAAGGAAACCAGGGTGATGCTGAGTGATCAACCTGGTTAGAAATAGTGCAGAAATCCTACTACTTTGGAGTGGAATTGTAGGAAGATTTGAATCTTAGATTAAAAGGCCTTCACATTATGTGGTAGGCAATGCAGTGTTCATGGAGACATTTTAACACAGGGTAAAGTGGTCAGAGATACTTATGAGAAATACTGTTTGAAAAACTTGTGTTCCATATAAATTTAAGGAATAAGAGAAGAAATGGGAGTCACAGATTTCTTCACTCTAGGCTCACCTCTACCTTTTCTTTTCCAAAGCAAACCATTTATTGATCATTTTATTAATTTCTGAGCCTATTATACTTCAAAAACTATGAATTCTATCTCTCTTTCTGGTTCCATATGACTGCATGAATGAATTCTACAGAACCAAAAGTTTCAGGAATACCCTCTTAGGCAACATTCTCAGTCTCTTTTTCCTCTGTCCTTTACCTGCTCTTGCTTTGTCTCCTCCCTTGGCTCATCGCCTTCCTAACTCCTCCTCATGCACTACTCCTTAGATTTGAATAGAGACATTCTAAGGGCTCTACCCAGCCTTTTGTATTCTCCACCCACTTTTACCAGGTTCTGAATTTGCAGTTTATCAAGTACTCTGATTACTCTTGGGCATTGTTTTTGCAACTGGGGTGAGACTTAGTTATTGCAGGAGAGAAAGCAACTTCAAGTACAAACCAGAGATGTTATGGGGTTTAGGCTCTAAGAGAAGATGCAGAGAAGCTGAAGCTGTTAAAAAAAAGTCAGAGAACTACTGTAAACTGACTCCAGTACTAGCTTAGATGTTGGGGACAATGGGGTAACATTACTCTCTTTTTGGAGGTGGAGGTAGGAGGTATTTTTCTGAATAATAGATGTGCCAGCAGATTCAGAACTTTTTGACTTAATATTTCTCATTAGAGAGGATTTCTCCAAATGAAATATGAAGGGATATGTGAGAAAAATAAGTATTTGAAACTTAACACAAAAAGGAAATAGGAAAAAAATATTCAGATTAAGCAAATGTGTTAAGCCACACATAACAGAGGAGTAGGACCAATGTAAGAAAGAAGCTGAAGTATTAACAAACAATAGGCATGTAGAAATAATGGATATAAATGGAACACAAAAGGAACAATTCCCAGGGGAAAAGCTGGAAATAAGAAATATTTCTACTTCCACTGAAATAGGTTAAGTCACTCAAAAATTCAAAAATCTGTATACGTACTATGCTTCTCTAGTGATTCTAGTTATTATACCCACTAAAGTTTGAGAACCAGTGGTTTAGAGGAAGAAAGAATAGAAAAATCAAGGAAAAAATAGAAGCTGGAGAGATAGGAGTGCTTATTCTGTTACTCTGGGTACTAACAGGAGGTCACTGTGAATGCCACCTGGATTTGACCTCACAGAGGTCTTAGGTGGCCTGGGCTAGAAAGCAGTGCTAGTGGGTTGGTGGAGCTGTGTGGACAGGACCTTACACAGACCCTGTTGTGGAGAAAAGATAAAGTTAATGTCAAGTGATACAGCTTTTCATAGTTTCATTTTTCGCAGCTAAAAATGAGAACACCAGTGAACTTTGTCCCTTTATGTTAATAATCAATCAGATAACAAGTATAAATGTGATTAAGAGATCCTTAACAGAATACTTCATCTATTATCTTTCAATTATTCCTTCTCTTCCATTGGCTCTTGTCATGCTTTCTGGAGCTCAGTTAGACATGTAAGGACTTTTCCTATTATGTGTCTTAATCTTACTTTCGAATTTTTGAATTTTAAACACATTATTATTACATTATATAAAGGAAATTTTTATATCTATCTTTTAGTTCATTTACCCCTCTCTTAGTTGGTCCAAATCTGTTATTTAATAGGTCTGATGATTTTTTTCAGTGCTGACAATTGAATTTAAAACCTTGCACATGCTAGGCAAGGTCTCTAACACTGAGCTACACCCTCAGTTGCAGTAATTATTTGGAATTCTATGATTATATTTTTCATTTCTTGATATCCAATTTGTTTTTTTTCCAAAGATTTGTGCCCTTAAACAGTCTTGGTAAGTCAATAAATTGCCCTACATTGGGTTTGAATTTGGGATTTTCTTGCCTCAGCATTCCACTGTCCTGGAATTACAACCCTGTGCCCCCAGATCCAGCTCAGAATACTATTTTTGGTGTAGCTACTGAGTTACTATTGCATCATCTTCTTAAAAAATATTGCTTCCATCCTGATAAACACAATAAATTCAAATGTGCTTCCTAATGGCATCTTCCACTAAACTTTTGATTTTGAGTAGTAGGAAAATAGCTACTTCAGGCTAACCTTCAGCTTGCCCTCACTAGCTAGTTCTTCCAGGGATTAGGCCTAGGTAGGATTCAGAATTTGGTGTGAAGAGGAGACTATATTACTACTTCTCATTTTGTATAACCTCCTTTGTGTGAAATTTGATAATAGTGACAGTGATGCTTTTAGGATTTTTTGAAGCACTGCTTACTGGCCCAACGATGAGTTTAAAATTTATTCTTTTGAGTTTAGTTTTTCTTCCTTTGTTTTTAAGCACTTTTAAAAAATAGATTCTTCAGCTGGATTTATTTCATATTCAAGTGTTGCTAATCCTTTAGTGTTTTGTGTCTTTTGATTTTCCTCAAGGTGAATCACTTCAAGTGGTTTGCAGTATTTACTGTGAGCTCATCTTCAGCATGAATCCCCACTCCAATAAGTGTCACAACCACCTTAAATTGTGGAAGTGTTTCAACAGAACAGTTTTAAATTGTTTCCGTGAAGTACTCAAAGGGCTTCATTCATCCTTGATCAGTTTTTTTGTGTTAATTTCACAGCTTGGAGAAATCCTTCCTGCGCAAAGTGTAAATTTAGACTCCACACCCTTGCATAATGTTGGCCTGAGGCTTCAGTTTTCATGCAAGAATGTTTTTGTATCTAACTCCTAATCAAGGCAAGAAAAGCAAACTTTCTTGTGCATATCTGGAGTGATGGCAGAGTGTTTCAAGTCTTTCTTTTCCCAAGAGAGCAGTATTTCCATGTCAAGATTTATACCAAAGCCTTAGTCTCAACATAATCTCTCTACATTATATGGACCTAAAGCCTAAATTTGGTTATTATATGGCAATAATATCTCAAGTTTTCTTTGGTTTGGTTTGGTTTGGTTTGGTTTGGTTTGGTTTGGTTTGGTTTGGTTTGGTTTTGGTGGAGTTTCATCTTGTTTTGTTTTGCTTTTATGTGCTCTGTGTGTGTGTGTGTGTGTGTGTGTGTGTGTGTTATGTTACATAACAAACTACTCAAAAACATATTGTCTTAAAACAAAAGCAACCATTTGCTATTTCACAAGTTGGTAGGTTGATAAAGTTCAGGAGGCAGTTCTACTCCATGTGAGTATCAACTGGGTTGTAGTACTTCAGAGGATTTGCTAGAGATAAAACATTCAAACGGCTTGTCCTGATAGCTGGCAGTTGGTGCTGGGTATTGAATGAGGGCTCAGCTGGCGCTTTTGAATTGCACACACTGCTGTTCCTCCATGTGCACACTCAGTGGGGCTTGTTTGAGCTTCACAACCTGACAGTTGGATTCTACAAGGGAAATGGGTAGTTGAAGATCTAAGTCATAACTTTGAATATTGTACAGCATATTTCTGTCTCATTTTATTGGTCAGAGCAAACAACAGGCCAGTTTAGGTAAGACTTAGTTACTTTCCTCATTGCTGAGACAAAATACCCAATACTCAAAGTTAAAGGGGAAAAAGTTTATTTAGTTTATGGTTAGTAGAAGTATCAGTCCTCTGACTCAGAGGCAGGGTGGCTTGGTAGAGGGGCACCTCAGAGGAGAAACTGTTCATGGTGGCAGAAGACAGAAAAAGCAACAAAGGAGGGGAGACAAGCCTCTTTCTGTCTCTTAAATTGTGTCCAGGATACCTGAATTAGGATAGTGCCAAACCAATCCATGGATTAATCCATAAATCACCCACTCTTAATCCCAGCACTCTTAATCCTAACAGTGCACCATGAATCAATCACACACTCTAGATTCAGCCAACTTAAACTTAAAAACATCCCACTTCTTAAAACTGCACAACGCTTTGGGGGAACATCTACACACAAAACATAACAAGGTAAAACCAGAAATTCTATTTGTTTATGTAAAGAGTGGCAAAAGTATGGTAATTTTGAACCCATTTCAGACTTTATGCCTTTGGTGCCTATATCTGGTGCATTTCCTACAAACTTCTCTGATCTTCCACTCTTAAAATTCCACTATGAATTTGTATTTATTCTTTCTTTTCAGCAACTAGAGACCAATTCTGTTTTTTCTTTTGAACTCAGCTGAGTGATTTTTTAAAATTTTAGTATAGTCTCTATCTCTGTGTTTTTAGCTTTAGGTCAATTCTGTCAACTATCCTGCCAGAACCCCATTTTTGTATATATATACCTGTTAAAAAATGCTTTCAGTTATTATTTTTGATGGAATAGTAATTTTTTTCATTTTCTGCCACCAAGAAGAAATTTATAACATTTATACATATGCCTTGCTATAGTTTGGATCTTAAATATTTCCCCAAAGACCCATGTGCCAATGATTTGATCCCCAGGTTGGTGCTATTTGGAGGTAATAGGAATTTTAAATAGGCCTAGAGGGAGGTCTTCCAGTCATTGGGGGGTATGCCCTTAAAGAAGATAGTGGGCGCTAATTTCTCCTCCTCCTCTTTCTTTTCTATCCACAGTCACAAAGTAAACAGCTTTGTTCCACCATCCATTCCTGCAGTGATATGCCACCAAGACCCAAAGCAAGTCACAGACTAAAACTTCCAGAACTGTGAGCCAAAATTTTTTTCTTTACAACTTGACTTGCTTTAGCTGTTTGTTATTGTAATAGAAAACTGATTAACACATGTTCCATATGCTACCAAAGGCACATAATTTTGTTGATTTCTCATTTGTATTCATTACACCTGTTGTGCACATTTTCTATACAATAGAAAGTCTTTATCCAATGATGGCACATCAAATTATCTCTCATTAATAGAAATGCATTACTGTAATTAAGCCTAAAAGCATCTCACTTGAGCCCAGCAGTCATTCAAAATCAGGAATCACTATAGAAAACCAGGACCTTGAGTTCTGTCTTGCAGCTATTCTGTAAGAAAACAATGAAATGGAACATAGAATTCATCTTGTTTCTGTTCCCATTCAGACTTCCATATTCTTTGTTACTGCTAAGACTTCTAAAAAGTTGTATTTGGATATAGAGTATTGTTTTGGCCCTGCTGACAAAAAGAATCCACCCTCTTTTAATTCAAAAGTTATACACATGTCCATATAGTGTGGCTCATTTCCTTCCTAAATGAAATGAAATTTGCATTTATATAGCCCCTTACATACCACAGGGGATAGTAAAAAGCCCTGCACAGCAGAAACTATTCACAAGCTTAGAACTGAAGCTGCTGCAGCACACACATATCCATCTTCATAGTCTTAGACTACCTAATGTTACCTGCTCTGAGTGCTGAATGAGTTAGAAGTAGGCAGACAGTGAAGTAAAGAAATAGGTAGTTTTAAAACTGAACTGTCTACACTGTATCTGTGCCTGGATTTATCTGCTGAATTGGATTCAGTGAAAGTATAGACTGTGTAAATGTTTGCTCTTTAGCACTGATCTTGTCTTGTCTTAAGAATAATGTGGCTGAAGGTACATTTTTGTGTTGAATTAGAAAAAAATAACAAAACAAGAAAATGCATAAAATGTTCTAAAGATAACAAATTATACTTAACCTCAAACCATACACATTTAATCTGAAGCACAACAAAGATTTATATGTGAAAGAAACTAGTAAATTTTCTAGAAGACAGCATAGCAGAATTATTCTTAGGATAGCAAGATTTCCTAAATGGGATAGCAAAAGCATTAACTATGTAAAAGATTGCTCAATTACACTTTCTGTTCATTAAACACTAGCAAATAGAGAGTGAAAAAGCAAGTTATAGCCTGGAAGAAAAGAAACAGATCTAAGAAAGTAGTCGTGTCCAAAATACATAAAGAAATAGTATAAAACAATAAGGCAGGCAAAATTATCTTTTGAGTGGGCAAAAGATTTGAAGAGACTTGGTATAAGAAGATAACCAAGTGACCAAAAGAACCCTGCAGAAACAGGCTCAATGGCTCCAGCCATCAGAGAAATTCAAACTAAAACCACAGTGAACTATCTCCTCATCTTTACAAGAAACAGAACAGCTATATGCATTACTAAAAATCAAAGAGAATGCAGAACAACTGAAACTATCCCATTGGACTGGCAGGAAGGTATGCTGGTCTAATTTTGGAAAACTGGGAGTATGCATATACCTATATTTACAGGTCAGTAATTCCATTCCTAAGCATATGCATAATAGAAATGTGTTCTTATGTCCCTCCAAAATATTTTTGAGAATACTCATGGCAGTGTCATTTTTAACAGCTCAAAATTAAAATTAACCCAAATGTTTATCAACATAATGCTATACAAAAGTGAAAGAAAAGAGCTAGAGATACAGTTCAGTGGCACAGTGCCTGCCTGTTATGAATTTGATCCCCAGTACAAAAAAAAAGAAAAATTACACTTTTGCTACCAAAAGTAACATAAATGAATAATGATGAGAAATCATTACATGTGTGAATCCATTTGCACCAAGTTCTAGTACAGAAGTTCTATGGTAATATAAGATAAAATAATGATTGTTTGGCGGAGGAGTAGTATTCAAAAGGAACAGGAAGATAGCTCCTAAGACTGTAGAACTTCTTATATCTTGATCTGAGGGGTGGGCTCCAGAGTGTAAATATTTGTAAAAATTCACTGAGATGTCCATTAAAATTGTGCTATTGTATGTAAGACATAGTTCAATAATAGAAAAACAATGTAAGCACATGTTGTAACTGCATTTATAACTATTAACTTAAACTTATTACATATAAATCTCATCTTTCTTTAATGAGAAATATACATACATGTCTTTTTCCAGTAATCTCTAAATTCAGAGGACAGAGAACTTCCCTTTTTTATCCTGATACCTCACATAATATCTAACAAAGTTTTGCACATAATAAACACACAGAAACTATATGCTAAAGAAGTACTCATATACTTGGGAAGCAAAAATACTCTGGACCCACCCTTCACAAACATCAAGAATCTCTTATACTCATTGTTTTTCAACTAGGAAAACAAAATCTCAGCTTTAGTATCATCTCCAGTTTGCTTTCATTCAATACAGAAAAATACTTATGTAGTATATATTCCTTAATCTCGGAAGTTTATCTTTCTCTGTTCAGGATCTCCTCAATCAGTCTTGCTAAATAATAGTAAACATTCCTGGAAGAAATGACTTACTGTATATCTACAATGGCAAGTGCTAGGCTGTACTCAATTCAGTAGTTTCCATGTTATATGTTCCTTGCACCCACAAAAAAAGTGAGACACCATAAACAGGAATAGGAAACCATATTTTCTCTATGGTCTTTGAAACAGCCAAATAGTCCATCTGACAGTCCAGCTTATTATAGATTTCAAATTCATCCTTAGAAAAGCATCCCAAGGAAATAGTATGTAAGATTCATATTCTTCATCTTTATTCAAAATAGGTTTGATCTGATTAGAGTCAGAGGAACACATTGACCAGGTCTCTGATTCCCACCTAAAAATTCTGGAAACAAAGAAGGGTTCTGAATGGGGAAACAAAGGACAAATGGCTGGATTGTACCTGGTCTACTGAGGCAATACAGGAATCAGTTTTTCCCATGGACCACATCATTAACCCAGTACCACTTTAAATCCTATTGAGAAGTCACTCTGGACAGGCACTCCGGCCACCACAAAGGCAGTCCACGTAAAGTTGAATGCAGAGGAGGACTAGCCAGGCATAAGTACCATCAAATATTCCCAGTGAGAGCCCTGGAAGACCCATGACCAGAGCCATCATAGGCAACTTATAACAGCACCAGACAGATAAGAAAATTCATGTTCTCTTAGTTCTCAATTTGGGCCCACACTATAGACTCCATCATTTTCAGAACTGGTTAATGGGAAAGGAAAGGAAGGAGAGAATCATGCCTCATTTCCCTGGTTCTCTCCTGAAGGCACCAGTTAAGGAAAGAAGAGGTTGAAATTTGGAATCAAGTTGGAACTGCTTAATATAACAAGGTCCTGATACTCTAAATTCTGAATTGAATGCTTAAAAGGACCATTGGATTTTTCTTTTCCCAAGACTATATAGAAAATTAATGAGATAACCGAGTATTTATCCAAAATCATAGTCGGTATTTCCCTCAGTGGATTATTGTAAAGTGACTAGCAGACAAAAATAAATGTGTTATGTCCACATGTTTAGTTTTTAACATATTGTTCCCATGTAGAAAAAGTAAAATATGTATAGCTTCTTTTTATCAACTCAAGGGTCCTTAGAGAACATTCTGGGTTTTTTAAAAATTTTATTTAAAGAGAAAAAAACAAACAAAACAAAACAAAACAAAACAGAATAAAAGGTAGCAACAATACAGAATTCCAAGGAAAAAACGAAAAGAACAACAACAAAAAACACTAAGAAATCATTACTTGACAAATTACATACTGACATCTTGGAAATAGTTGTTCAAATTACAAAATTAAAACATGTAAAGTAGACATTCAAACAGTGAAACTGTTAACAGTTCTGCTCCATGATCTGACTAAAACAGCAATATGGTCATCCATCTTACACACTCAAACATACATGCAATTATATCAAAACGGTA
>PVJX010035849.1:0-17935 GCA_004027295.1 Dolichotis patagonum | reverse complement strand
GTTAATCAGGACAAAGCAAAGCGGCGATAAAAATATCTGCCTTCAGAGATAGTAGAAGGAAACTCCCCCGACTTGCTGTACCAAATATGGTCACCTGCTAAGAGATACCCAGATCTCTGGATCCCAATTGTTAAACGGGGGGTGGTGGTGGTGGTGGTGGTATGTTTGGTTCTAAGCGCCCTGGTAGGCAGCAGGCTGCTTACTGGTTGGCTCAGTGCCCTAAGTTCCAGCATGGCGCGGATCTCAGGAGACGCTCTTGCTTCTGGTTTCCCCGCCCTGGGGTGGCTGCGGCTTGCCAGACCACAGTCACTTTCCAGGGCAGCAGGCTGCTTACTGGTTGGCTCGGCCCCCTAAGTTCCAGCCTTCTCCATTAAATTTGAAAGACAGTTTTGTGGCCCTGAAGCAAGGCCAGCAGATTGCTATAGCTGCTGGATTCAAATAGGAACCTAAAGAGAATTCTTTCTGTGGTCTGTTGGCCATTTCAGAACTTTGAAAATGTAATGGTCAATTCATCAGAAAGAAATAGCAGGTGAGTGTGGCAGACTTCCTGTGGCCCGCAGGAGAGAGACCTTGGCACCTCAGGACCTGCACTGTGCGGTGACTTGGGGTGCCAGGAGAACAAGGAGCTCCCCCCCTCTCTGGGGGGGGTGGCTGTGAGTGTGGCAGACTTTCAGTGGCCCACAGGAGAGAGACCCTGGCACTTCGGGACCTGCATCACTTGGTGACTTGGAGTCCTGGGAGAACAAGGAGCTCCTCCCCTCTCTGGGGGGCGGCTGTGAGCCTGCTGGCATGCGGGCTGAGAATCAAACATCTCATGTCATCCTGTCCCCTGTCCCATGTCCCTCCCCCCTTGTTTAGCAAGTGGGAGCCAGTGAACTGGACATCTTGTGAAAAGATTGGCTGTTATTTTGTATGAACTCCCCGTATACAAAGATATGGACAACCATTTGGAAGAAAACAAGAGACAATATGACAGATAGTGAGGATCTCTGGTTGTCTAGTTTTGAAATTTATGCTTTCTTATGTCCCATTCTATTCTGTTTTGTTGTGTTTAATTTCACCCCCTTTAAAATAAAAAATAAATAAAAAATATTTGATTAAAAAAAAGAAACACAGTTTTGCTGTGTACATCAGTCTGGGTTGAAAGTTTTTTTCTTTCAGGGATTCGAATACTGCACTCCAAGCTCGTCTTAACTTGAGGGTTTGGGCTGAAAAGTCTGCCATGAGTCTGATGGGTTTTCCTTGATAGGTGAGTTGTGCTTTTTTTCCAACAGCTTTTAGTATTCTGTTTTTATATTGTATATCTGGGATTCTAATTATTATATGTCTGGGTATAGACTTATGTTGGTTGTGAATGTTTGGTGTTCTATATACTTCACTTATCTGTATAGCAGATTTTTTCCCCATGTTTGGGAAATTTTTATCTATTACTTCTGTGAATAGTTTACCTATGTCATTTGCATTGACTCCTGCATCTTCATTGATGCCTATTAGTCTTATATTGTTTCTCTTGGCATCATCCTGAAGCTGCTGTATTGTCATTTCATGCTGCTTTGTTGTTTTTAAAAGTTCTATTCTTTCATGATCACTAACTGTGATTCTGTCCTCAAGGTCTGAAATTTATCCTCAGCTTCATTTAAATGGTTTTGCCAGCATTCACAATAGAACTTTTTGTTTCTTGGCTACCTCTTTGAATTTGTTTCATAGATTCTGCTTGTTTTCTATATTGTTCCTTTAAGGTTTCAATCAATTTCTCATGTTCCTGTATTTTTTTTTTTATCTATTTCTTCTCTGGCTATGCTGAGTAACTCCTTTACTAAGGTTGTTATTTCTGCCTTTACATAGGAAACTATTTCTAATTTGATTTCCTCTATAGCCTCATGAACTTCTTTATTTCATTTGCTATCTTTTCAGAGATTTCTGGGATATGACTTTTAAAATCATGTATTTCAATGTTGTCTTTACTTGTTCCTGATGGACTAGATGTTTGAGATTGCATTTTGCCTTTTTGTTTTGTCATTTTCACCTTTTGGGTAAATATTTGTTGTTTCAATCCCAATAGTCTCAACTGTCTGTAGTGTGAATCTTAGGGTCCTACTGTGTGGTTGATGTTTGTCCAATTTCTGGGTACCACAATGAAGAAGAGAGCTAGTCACCTCAATTCCTGCTTAGGGCCTCTGGGTGGGTCCTATATTCTTCCTGGGCTAACTAGCCTAGGAGTATTGATATAGGTCAACTCTTAGTTCCTGCTGTTGCTATGTCTTCAGGTTATTGCAGGTCACCAGACCTCCCTGTCTATAGTGTTTGTGTAGCTGAGGTCCTACTGTGTCACTGGGTGTCTCATAAGCTCTTTTAATTTTCTCCAAGTTGAGGGAAGCCTTATTGGTGCACTCCTCAATCTGTCTGATGTTCTCTGTGTGGGGAGGGGATCACCCACTCTCTTTCCAGGTTCACCAAGGTCTTACAGTTGGAGGGAGCTTCACTACTGCTCCTATATACCCACTGCAGACCTCTATTTTAGGGGCAAACTCACCACACTGACTGGAGCCTGCTGAGATCTTGTTTGGGTGAGGGGTTTCTGAGTCTCCCATCAAGCCAACACGGTAATCCACTGTAGTCTAAGGTATTGGGAGAAGGGGCCGGAGCCAAAGATCAACTGCAGTACTAAGTCCAGGAGGTGGGGGGAGGTTCCTCGAGGGGCGGGCCTGCTGTGGTGGTCCAGGGCACCTCAGGTATGCTGTGCCGAGGGGTGGGCCTGTGGCAGCAGTCCAGGGTATTTCAGGTGAGGCACACTGCTATTAATCCCTCTCAAGACAACCTCCACCAAACACACATTTATCTCATTGTTAAGACCTTCAATCTTCTAATCTTGACCTACTATTTAATACTCTATTTATGCATGTTTTGGTTTGGCTAGTCTCATTTTTAATACATACATTAGCTACATCTGTATAGTAATAAACTTCCTAAAGGTAAGAAACTAAACATTGTGTTATAGCACAAAAAAATAGCAATCAAAAGGTCAAACCTGAAGATGTGGAGCAGTAAGCAGTGGAGAAAACAGCTTGTCTGAACGTCATCAACACACTGGAATACAGCATAGTGAGGAAGACAAGAAAGAGGGAAGTGGTTCCACTGGATCCAGGTAGAATCTGAAGTGTGAACTGAAGCCCACCAAGAAAGTGAAGAGAGAAACTCCAGTGAAAAAGGAGGTAGCTGGCAGTGACTTTTTCCTGAGATAGGGGTTACTGCACAAGAGTAGTGGTTCAAATCTGCAGAGCCAGGGTGACAATTGATAGCTGGTGAGTCCAGAGGCCTCTGCAGAGAGATCTAGTAGTGGAGGGGAGCAGCGGACATGAGGGACTTGCTGGTGGTTAGTGCAGAGGACTTAGTCCTTACATGGGAGAGAGCAATTAGCTGGGAGACATCTTGGAAATAGGCTGGTTGAACTCAGAAATCAGAATTGCTGCTGGCTCCATCTAGCAGCTCCCAGCTGGGCTCAGACCAATGGAAATTGCTTGGGCAGCAGCAAGCCCAGTGAGTCTGGTTTCAGGATAGATTGGTCCCGTCCTGCTGAGATTATGCATTACCACACCAAGAAGCTACTGCTGGCTTGCTGGGAGAGATCTGCACGAATCAGGACTTTGTCTCCACACGTTGGCTACTAGTGAAACCAGAGAGAACCCTGAAAGTGGACTTTCTTTTTTTTTTTTTTTTTTAGTACTGGGGATCAAACTCATGACCTCATGCTTGCCAGGTAGGCACTTATGCTGCTGAGCTAAATCCCGAGCCCCCTTTTTTCTCTTTCTGCTTTGTTGTTTGATCACTTTGAGTGTGAACATGTTTTATAGTTTACTTGTGGTTATGGTTCTGTTCTTCCTTTTATATCTTCCACCTCTCTTTTCCTTCAGTCTTCTGCACCAGTTTTCCAAAGTTGGTGTAATAGTCCTTTTTTTCTCTGAAGTTATTTCTAATCTCCTCTTCTTACACTTCTCTATTTTCTCTTTAATCCATTTTAAATTTTAATCTGAGGGCAAAACTGACATGAATACTGCATATAATTTTCTGCTTTGTTATATAACCAAAAGCCCAGTTTATATAGTTAAAAGTTGCAAATTAAGGTTTAGCTCAGTTTGTCCTGACCTAAATGTGTTTGATGCTATTGGTGCCCTTATAGCCAAAATTGACATAATTGTTCTAAACAAGTGTTGGTCTTGGTATTCTATGACTGAGATTGACTAAAGGTCACAAAAAAATATGGTGGCACAGTGCCAAAAAATCAGGAACTGAGCCAAAAAGCAACTTCTCATCTCCAACAAATTGAAGAGGTAAGATCTTCCAACAGACTCAAACCCAAAAACCAGCTATACCTGGAAGATACCTCAGAGAATTAGTCATCACCTAAGGATCCTAAATACTAGCAATAAAGCAACCCACCATAGGCAATTTACAAGAATCACTACAGGAATTAAACTAAAAAAGAAGAGAGAAAAAATGAAAAGATACTTAACAAAATGCAACCCCAGACAGCAAGTTCACCAAAGGCAAATCCATGGGGCAATGAGATGGAACAGTTCAAAAGTCTCTCACTTAGCCTCCCTGAAGTGATAACAACAAAGTAATTGAATGAGGCTTTGGAAAAAATGAAATGAGAAATAATCTCACATATAAAGACCATGCTTAGTAATGCTAGAGCAGATACAGACAAAAAAATAGATGAGCTTAAGAAAATTATGGAAGCTCAGCATAGGAAATAAATGGAATCCATAAAGCATATTCGAGCAGATATCCAGGAGAATAAAAATTCCACTGAAAGTATTTGAAGCAGATTAGGCCAATGTGAGGACAGGATCTCAGAAGTTGAAGACAGGCTTGCAGTTGGTGACCAGGAAAATGAAGATTTCTCAAAAATAGCAAGGGACCAAGAGAAATCAATCCAGCAGCTGCTAGATGAATAAGTTAAGATTGAATGGAGTCTTAATAAAAACAGGAGATACTACAAATCACATTTAAAAATGTGCACAGACATCATCACAGAAAAGTTTCCTGGGAGACAAAAATAATTTGACATACAGATAAATGAGGGGTATAGAACTCCAATTAGCCCCAATCAAAAAAATTCTACAGCAGGTATATCATAGTCAAGACTCCAGAAATTCAACATAAGAATAGAATCTTAAAAACTGTTAGGGAAAAGAAACAAATTATCTATAAAGGAAAATCCATCAGAATTACTTCTGACTTCTCAGCACAAACCCTAAACTCAAGGATTGGAGTAAAATATTCCAAGTTTAAAGGAAAACCACTTTCAATCCAGACTGATGTACCCCACAAAACTATCTTTCAACAGTGATAGAGAAATAAGATACTTTCATGACAAAGAAGAGCTGAGGAAATTTATAATGACCAAACCAGCACTCCAAAATGTTCTGAAGGACATTCTAGAAAGAGATAATAAGGACGACAGCTCCATGAACACTAACAGAAGGAATCTACCAGGCAAGGCAAACAATTAGAGGGAGGGGGAAAAGGGTAGGGGCAGGAACCAACAATAAGAAAATAACATGACAAGGATAATGACTTATCCTTGTCATGTTATTATCCTATTGTTATCAATATGTATAATCAATACATATTGGTTATAATCTTCAATGCTAATGGTCTCAATTCACCAATCAAATCACAGAGACTGGCAAAATGGATCAAGAAGCAACATCCAACAATATTCTACTTAAAAGAAACCCATTAAAAAGAAATTAATAGACTGAAAATCAAATGATAGAAAACAATATTCCATGGAAAGGGACCCAGAAATAAGCAGAGGTAGCTATTCTATTTGCAGACAAAGTGAATTTTTAAGCCAACACTTATAAAGAGAGACAAAGAAGGTCACTATATCCTCATAAAGGGAATAATCAAGGAGGAAGAGATAACAATAATAAATATATATGCAACAAATACCAGTGCACTCAACTATATAAAACATACTAATGGACATGAAAAATCAAATAAGCCCTGATACAACTGTATTGGAAGATCTGAACTCCACTGCCACAAAAAGACAAATCAAATAGACAAAAAATAATGAAATATTAGAACTTAACCAAACTTTTGAACAACTGGACTTAGTAGATGTCTATAGAATGTTCCACCCATGACATCAGAATACACATTCTTCTTGGGGATTTAGATCAGTGACACAAGTGCCTGCCTGGAAAATACAAGGTCATGAGTTTGATCACTGGTACAAGAAAAAAAAAATTATATGTTATTCTCAGCTGCATATGGGACATTTTCCAAAATAGACTACATACTGGCCCATCAAACCTGCTTATGTAAATGCAAAGGAATTCAAATTATCCCATGCATACTATCAGACCACAGAGAAATGAAACTGGAAATCCATGGCAAAAGAAACCACAAGAACTTCATAAACACATGGAAATTAAATAGCACCCTGCTGAACAACCAATGGGTCACAGATAAAATTAAAGAAGAAATTAGACAATTTTTAAAGGTGAATGATAATGACAATACAACATACTGGAACTTATGGGCACAATGAAAGTAGTTTTAAGAGGAAAATTTATAGCAGTAAATACCCATATCAGGAAAACAGAGCAAGCACTTATAATATAACTTAATGATGAAACTCAATCGTTTAGAAAAAAAAAAGAGAAGGCTCAGACAAAAGCTCAAAAGTGGAGGAAATTATAAAGACAAGGGCAGAAAGCACACTAGAAATTAAAAAAAAATACAAAGAATCAATGAAAAAAAGAGCTGGTTCTTTGAAAGATTAAATAAAATTGACAAGCCCTTAGCCAACCTTATCAAAAAAAAAAAAAAAGAAAGAAAAGATTTAAATCCACACAATTAGGGATAAAAAGGTGAAATAATGGATGCTCCAGAAATCCAGAAGATCATCTATACCTACTTTGAAAACTTGTACTCTAGCAAGATGAAAAATATAGAAGAAATGGATAGATTACTAGATACATATGAATTATCAAAGCTGAATCAAGAAGACAAATATCCTAAATAAACCAATATAAATTAATGAAATCTGAAATGTAATTAAAAAACTATCAACAAAGAAAAGTCCAGGCCCTGACAGATTCACTGCTGAATTCTATAAGAAATTTAGAGAATACCTAATACCACTACTTCTCAAACTCTTTAATGAAACTGAAAGGAAAGTAATACTTGAAAATGCATTCCTGGAAGCATTACCCTGATACCAAAACCAGAGAAGGACCCAAATAACAAAGACAATTAAAGGCTAATCTCCCTAATGAACATAGAGGAAAAAATTCTCATTAAGATACTGGCAAATAGAATGCAGCAAATCATCAAGAAGACTATACACCATGTTCAAGTGGGATTCATCCCACGGATGCAAGGATAGTTCAACATACGTAAATCCATAAATGTAATACACCATATTAACAGAACCAAGGTCAAAAATCATATGATCATCTCAACAGACACAGAAAAAGCTTCTGAGAAAGCCCAGCATCTACTCATGATAAAATTCCTACAGAAAATTGGAATAGATGGTCTTTATCTCAATCTGATCAAAGCCATCTATGGCAAACTAATAGCCAACATCGTCCTAAATGGACAAAAATGGAAAGCTTTCTCTCTAAAATCAGGAACAAGACAAGGATGTCCACTGTCTCCACTCTTATTCAACATAGTCCTGGAAAAGTTAGCTGGAGCAATTAGGTAAGAGAAAGAAGTAAAAGGAATAAAGATAGGAAAGGAAGAAGTTAAACTATCATTATTTGCAGATGATATGATACTCTACAAAAAAGACCTCAATGGGCCGGGGATTTAGCTCAGTGGCTTAAGCGCCTGCCTGGCAAATGCGAGGTGGTGAGTTCGATCCCCGGTACCAAAAAAAAAAAAAGAAAAACAAAACAAAAAAAAAACCCCTCAAAAGTGCCACTAAAAACCTGGTAGATTTAATACACAAATTCAGCAGTGTAGGTGGATGTAAAGTCAACACTCAAAAATCAACAGCCTTCCTGTACACAAATAACAAACTCACTGAGAGAAAAATCAGGAAAACAACATCTTTTACAATAGCATCCAAAAAAATGAAATACCTAGCATCAACCTAACAAAGGAAGTAACAGATGTCTACATTGAAAAACACAGTACTCTGAAATGGGACATTGAGGAGGATATTAGAAAGGGGGGGGAAAGTGGAGACATATCTTGTGCTCTTGGGTGGGAAGAACCAAAATAGCAAAAATGGCCATAATTCCAAAACTGTTATACAGATTTAATACAATGCCAATCAAAATTCCAATAACATCTCACAGAATTAGAGAAAACAATCCTAAAATTCATCTGAAACTTCAAGAGAATAGCATAAGCAATCCTGGGCAACAAAGGCAAGGTGAGGGACATCACAATCTCTAACATGAAATTATACTATAAAGCTACTGTGATAAAAACTGTGTGGTACTCCCCCCCAAACCAACCCCCCTCAAAACCAAAAACCAAAACAAAACAAAACATCCCTGAAGATCAATGAACAGATTAGATGTAGAAACAACTGCAGACACACTAAGTCACCTTATTTTTGACAAAGGTGCCAAACATATTCACTGGAAGAAAGATAGCCTCTCCAATAAATGGTGCTGAAAAAACTGGCTCTGCATATGATGAAGATTAAAGTTGGACCCATAGCCTTCACTATTCACTAAATGAAATTCAATTCATCAAAGATCTAAATATTAAAACAGAAACAAATCTTCTGGAAGATTACAGTAAGTAAAACTATTGAACATATTGGTGCAGGCAAAGACTTTATGAACAAAAGCCAAATTACACAGGGTTATGAACAAACCCAAATGGCCAGAATCAACAACTGCGACCTCAACTTATCAGAAAGCTTTTGCACAGCAAGAGAAACTACTAACAGTGAAGAGACAACCGCAATGTGAGAAAAAATGTCTGCCAGCTGTTCTTCAGATAAAGGATTACTATGAAGAATGTATAAAGAAAAAAAAAATCAGTTTTCCCAGATTTAAAAACCCAATGCAAAAACTAGCTTCTGTTATGAAACACACTTCTCAGATGAAGAAATAAAAACAGCAATATACGAAAAAATTTTCCACATCACTGGTTATTCAAGAGATACAACTGAGATTCCACCTCACCCCAGAAAGAATGATTACTATCAAGTCAATCTACTAATTTCTCTGAGGTCATTGAAGAGAAAGATTTGTGCTGGTAGTGTTTGGATAATTGAATGCAGATGTCTTGTGTTTCAGGTGAATGATTTGGGAATGACAATGTGTAATGCATGTACCATTGCCGGCCTGATTGCTGTGTTTTGAAATTTTGTTTTGTTTTGTCTTTTTGTGTCTCTTTGAAATGAAATGCATTTGAAAAAAATACGTGAAACAAATCAGACATGCATGTATAAACACCGTATTGTCTCATTAGTGAGCTCAAAGAAACTATATATATATCTCACTATATTTTATATATATATTAAAATATATTCACTATATTTTATATAATATATATAAAATATAGTGAAGATAGTTATACTACTGATTTCTCTGAACTCATTGAAGAGAACGGTTTGCACCGGTACTGTTTGGACAATTTAATGCACATGTCTTGTGCTCTGGGTGACTAATTGGGGGATAATGTGCAATGTCTGTACCATTGTTGTCCCAATTGTTGTGCTTTGAAATTTTATTTTTTTTCCTCTTTGAAGTAAAATGCATTTGGGGAAAAAAAAATCTAACTTCAATTCTGCTATGAAATTTCCATATGATTTTGGATAAATCACTTGATTTTTTTCCGTATCTTGGTTTTAGTAGTGTAAAATAATAGACCCTAAGGTCTTATCCATTTCCATTTGCCTATGTAATATCATGGTAGCTTAACAGATACTTTCATGATGATATGAGCTCTACTTTTCCAATATAGACACATAATAATGGTAGAAGATATGCATTTTGAAGAAATTTGAGAATAAGGTGTTTAGTTAATAGAGGAATAATATTTAGACAGGCAGGATATTCCCATTTACTTTCTCAGAGTACAGGATAATCATTTACATTTAGTAGAATAATATATTTAGCTTTTCTCTTTTGGAAGTTAAGTGTGGGGTGACTTTTGTTTGTCTCACATTTTCTAGAGCCAAAGTGAGTTCATTGAAATCATGGTTTTGCTACTTAGGCTGTTATCTTAGGCAAGTTGTTTTTTCCTCTGCCTTAGTTTCTTCATTCATAAAATGAAGCTGATATAAGATTATTGTAGGGGAGAATCCAATGTACGCAATTGCAATTGGAACAGTGAAAGCTGTGCCTAAGCCTTAGCTATTTTTAAGTGAACAGACCTGATTAGTCCCTTTCCTTAAAGAGCTCATGGTCTAGTGACAAATTTTCAAACAACTGACTATACAGTAAGTAATTTGAACTCTGTAACAAGGTTTCCAATATGTGGCATAAGAGCAGAGAGGAAATGGAATGGAGGTACAGTATGCTTCAGAGTAGTTTGAGTCTGATGCATAAGGAAAAGAATACAGTATTAAGAACACTTGGGGTTAGGAAGCAGTCAGAGATCCGCGCCATGTTGGAACTTAGGGCACTGAGCCAACCAGCAACCAGCCTGCTGCCTACCGGGGCGCGGGCATAGAATCAAACATACCACATCTCCCCCCCCCATTAACAATTAGGATCCAGGGATCTGGGTATCTCTTAGGAGGTGACCATATTTGGTACAGCAAGTCGGGGGAGTTTCCTTCTACTATCTCTGAAGGCAGGTATTTTTATCGCCGTTTTGCTTTGTCCTTAGTAATGGTGTTGCTCTATTCAATACTCTGTGTTGATATGTTCTATAATGTTGTGTATTTCTTTGATTTTGCTGTACCTAGTAGAACAACAACTATTGTGAAGACAAGATATACAATGTTGCCTATTACTGTTGTCCTGGTGACCTGCTGTGATGTTCTGTGCCAATTTCACTATACTGTCTCAATTGGCTTTATTGCATTCTGTTTTTTTGGTAACTGTTTGTAGCCTCACTGTGTGTTCACTTTGTATGCCTTAATTTTGTAACATGAACAGCTATTTCTGGGAGGACAGTATGTGGTTTATCAACTAGTGATTTATGGGTTTTTTTGAGGTTCTTTATTGTTTCTACCCTTTTTTCTGTATTGCTTTTTTTTCTCTTTAAATAAAATTAAAAAAAAAAAGGAAGCAGTCAGAGGCAGCATGCAGAAGGTAGCTGCAAAAGCAAAAAACAAAAACATGGTTAGGAGAAAACCACCACCATCATTTAAAAGCTTATTAAAAATACCTGATCTAAGGCTTATCCTACACATATACAATCAAAATTTGCATTTTAACAGAATCCTCAAGTGTTCCTATGAAACAATGAAGTTTGGGAATCACTGGTCTACAGCATAGACTCTGGAGCCAAACTTAAGTTTAGAAACTGGCTGTACTATTTACTTATGTGTGACCTTAGGCAAGCTATTAAACTTCCTATGCCTCAGTTGCCTCATTTGTAATTAGGGATAATAATAGTTTCTCCTTCATAAAGTTGTTTCAAGGATTGAGTTATTATGTTACATGCTTAAAACAGTACTTGGCATACAGTAAATATAAGATTAACTACAGTAATTCATCATACTTCTTATGGTAGGAGTCAGTTTTTATAAGCCCTGTCTTTTCACTTCTACTCTATTATTTGTCATTCTGACATTCCTTGTAAAGGACATTTGAAGGTCAAAATACTGGGTGTACAGAACACAGCTATTGATTCCTAGCAGTATGAAACTTGGTGAGTTACTGAACATCTGTGTTTTTCTTTTATAATACGGGGGGTGTTAATTATGGCTCACAGAGATAGTGTAAAGCTCAAATTAAAGAATGTATGCCAATACAGAATCTTCTATTAAGATTTCATTTGCTATTTTATCAAGTTCTGAAGCAATTGACCTCAAAATAGGATCCACTGGAAGATCAGGGAGGGAAGGCAAGAAATTTAAATACAATTATTTTCTCTTTTTAACCTACAGCTCAAGTCAAGAACATGAACAGTATTGCTGATTTATATAGCAGTGCCTGATTTACAAATAACTTTTTTTTATGTTGTAAACCACAACAGCTCCATAGGGTATATTATTCCTTAACGGGGTAGTATTTTTCTTTTCTTTGAAGGGCTGGGGATAGTAACCAATGTCTCAAGAAGGAAACTATTTTGGTAATAGCAGAATGAATATCATTACCAGAATGAACTATTCTGGTAACAGAATGAATTCTCTTCTGGCTCGAGAATTACTCATTAAAAGTACAAAATTTGGAGGGAGGACAAATACAAAATTTGACAAAATCTTCAACAATATTAGCCACTGGCTTGGAATCTTAATACACAGGGCCCCTTTCTATCTGTAAGACAGGCGCGACAAGACCTCCCCAAACACTGTGTAATTAAATAAGAACAAAGGCTGAGTGAGGGTGAGCCTACCACGTCGCTGTGCCTCAAATAAATGCCTTCCTCTTGCCTTTGGCAGATATAGCACAAGATACCACTATCATTCGCATTCTGCATGTGCAAGCAACCAGAAGTTGAGAACGTTCAGGCTCTTTCTCCACTTGAAACCCTGTAAACAGGTACGGGTAACTCCACTGTCAATTCTCGGGGTGTGGATTATTTCTCTTCCAGCTATCATTTGAGTGGCTGCAGATGGCAGCTAATGGCCGCTTCAATTCTGAACAATCCGATCCTTAACCGTAACTTCGCTTCAATGCGAAGCTGGACTTTTTTTTTTAATCCCTAACCTCACTGGAATAAAGGTCGCCGCGAAATGCAAACTGCAAGTACTGGCGCCATTTTGGTCGCTACGTGAGACGCCACGCGTAACAGAGCACCGCCGATTGGCTGGGACAAGGCAGCGAGGAGAGGCGCGCGAAGCCAGAGACCAGAGTGTATGCTGGAGAAGCTAAAGGAACTACAATCCCAGCTTTCCTTGCGCGTGCGACAGCAAACCTGCAGTGAAAAACGACGTTTTGCGTTGGACTACAACTCCTAGCAGCCCCATGCCATACCGGACCTTTCCTTTTAAAAAGCGTAAGAAAAGTACAGGATGAATGGACGACCTTTGGTGCCAGGTGTTCCAAAGGCGGGAAAGGCGAACTACACTTCCCGATTGGCAACGCGCGCCTGCGCCTGCGCTCTGGCACTTGTCGCCATCTTGCCCCTTCTGAGGCACCGCAAACAAACCCTATTCCTGGTGTCCCCTAGTCTTGGCGGAGGAGCCTTTTAGATGAGCCCCGAAAAGCCGGGCAGGTGGGTGACTCTCAGGCGCGTCCTACGAAGAGCTGGCAGACACCCAGCGCAGAGGAGCCCTAGGCCAGGCACTTGGAGCCCAGGTTGGGGCGCCCAGCCCCATCCTCCGTTGTTTCCTAACGGTGTCGTGGGGCTCCTGGAGGTGGCCTGAGGGGGACTTTGGCAGGCCTGGTGCTAGGATGCCGGGGGTCCAGCTCTAGGTGCTCTCAGTGAGTTCTGGCTGCCCGACTGGCTGTCCGCGCGTCTAGTGTTCTCTGTTGTCCTTTCCGCTGGGGAGGGAGCGAGCACGGATTCCGGCCGGGGCTCCTGACACCGGCTGCCGGCCAGAGGGGCTTGGGTCGCGGGCTTGGTATTGGGATCGGCGCTGAGTGGCGCGGACCAAGAGGCTGGGCTGGTCGCTCTGGTGCTGCGGGCGAGTGCGTGTTGGGAGAGGGGGCGGGGCGGGCTTGTTTCCTTGACACTTGAGCTGGGGAAGGATTCCACGAGATCCTGGTGCCCCAACCGGCCACGGCCCCTATTGCCCACGTTTCGGACGCGAGGCAGTCTTGCGGTAGGGTCCACTGGCTGGGACGCGTTGGGATGCCGTGACGTGGTGCTGGATTCAGGCGGTCAAGCCGCCTCCAAAATCCTGTCGGGAGGCGGGGACAAGCTTGTGGAGGGAGCGGATTTCTCTGGCTCTGCCCCTTTTTCCTCCTCCCCACCCCTTTCCTTTATGTCATCGTGCCAGCTGGGGCGCGCAGTCCAGTTCTACTAACATTGAGTTGGTGCTGAACTGAGAGGGTGGTGGGAAGTAGGGGGAGGGGGTTGAACTGGGGGCATAGAGTTGGAGTTAGCAGCCCAGTCAGTGGAACCGGATATAGCAGTTATTTCGGCTCAGTGATTTTTGTCCTAGAGAGTGAACTGACTTAACTCATTCATTTTACTTTCTCCCGCCAACCATTCATTTATCCATTTAACAAAAATTTACTGAAGGTTTGCTATATGCAGAGCAAGTATTGTTTTTAAGTCCTCCCGCCAACCATTCATTTATCCATTTAACAAAAATTTACTGAAGGTTTGCTATATGCAGAGCAAGTATTGTTTTTAAGTCCTCCCGCCAACCATTCATTTATCCATTTAACAAAAATTTACTGAAGGTTTGCTATATGCAGAGCAAGTACTGTTTTTAAGTCCTGAGCGCCTTCTGTCCTCTAGACGAAGGCGGTTACCAATATGAAGTTCTTGGCATTTAAACTTTTGATAAATAGTAGTTTAATGGTTACGAAGTCTAAATTAATATTTCATTAAGACTTGAGAAGAGCATTCTTTATTACTGAATTCCATTAACCCAAATAATGTGTTAGAAACTATAAGTGAGGAAGCCGACAGAAGTCACTTGCCCAACCTTATATTGGTAGTAGCTTGTATTTATTAAATTGCATACCAGTCACTATGGAAAAACGGCATTTATTGTTTATTAATACACATGCCAAACTGAGTGGTAGTATCTTGATTTAAATACATGCACAATACCGGTTTAAAGTGTCTACGTTAGCCAGGATCGTACTAGTTCCAGTGAAAAGCTGGAACTAGAACCTAGAGGTGTCTGACCCTAAAGCCTGGACTCTTTCCATTGTTACTGACTGGTATGGTAAGCTCTAAAACGGTGGTTTAATTCTTTGTCAGAAATGGGAAAGTGTGGTGATGAAAAATGATCTGAGGTCTCTTACTGGTTTCACTTCTTAGCCTGTGGATGGATCTCCAGGTGAGTGGCTTCTTAAAGTACTCTGATAAATTGGTTGTTTTTTCTTCTGGTAGGGAAGACAAGCTCTTTGGGGCTACCAAATATAAGCAGCAATGCCTGTTGTGTGGCCAACCCTTTTGGATCTCAGCAGGGATGAATGCAAAAGGATTCTTCGAAAATTGGGTATGACTTTAATTTTTAATGTTTTTGGCCTTTGATCTTTTTCCTGTTTGGGGTATAGTTGTGTGCCTGAATGTCATCTTATGCTGTATTAGAAAGTCTTTGGACATATAGTCACCATCATTCTCATTGTTGTTTCCCCAGTGCCTATTGTAGTGACTTGTACATAAGAGGTGCATGAATCATCATCATACAGGTAGCTAAGACTCATTGACAGTAACTTTGCCATGTTGAGTCTCTTACATTTAACGTCTCACTTAGCCTTCACCCAAACCTAAAAGATAGGCTTTTTTTTTTTGCCTCCGTTTTACAGATGAAGTTTAGGACTGAGGTAATGCTGACACTTAAGTCTGTATTTGAATGATTTTCTGTCTCATTTTAGCATACTTTTAACCTTCTTGAATGTATATATGAATGACATGCTTGTGAATTCTAAGTTAATACAAGCTGTCCTTACTTTCCCAAATTATGTTTTACTATTAGTAATAAAACATACTTTATGCTTATTAATTACAGCTTAATGCCTTTGTTTTATAGCCACCTTTCTTAACCAGTGTTTTAGGGAGAAAATTAAGCCCTAACACCAAGGCATCTGTTGTATGTAATGAACCAACTTTGTCTTGCATCTGGAATGGTATTAGTTATGTGCCATGTCAAAATTGAGAGAAGTTACTCAAATCATTTTCCATGTCATGTGGTTGAAATGAAAATCTGTATTAAGAAATGCTATCTTTGACTATAAGGAGCTGTTCTTATTTACCACTTAGCTTCAGGTTAGCACAATAGATGAAACAAATGAAAGAAATAATTCGAAAATGAACAATAAATGTTTTAGAGAGTATGAATTATTTAGATAAAAGGCCTATCATGATGCTTGGCTTTTCACTGTATTATTTAAAGAACTACAAAATGCTTTAGAGGAAATCTTTTTTGGGGAATTCCTATATGTAGATCAAATAGAATTAGGACTACTCAAGCCTGCTAATATTTTTTGCCCTTTTATAGTTCCCCTCATGACCCTATGAGGATTTCAAATCAGTTCTTAGCATTGTTTGTGTATTTATTTTTGCAGTTTTTGGGATGGAACCCAGGGGTACTCTACTATTGAGCTATATTCCCAGTCCTTTCTTTCATTTTTTATTTTGAAACAGAGTTTTGCTAAGTTGCCCAGACGAGGCTCAAAGTTTGGGATCCTGTTAAGCAGCTAGGATTACAGATATGCCTCACTGGAATTGAATTTAGCATTGTTATTTTAGCAAGTTGAAGAGATAAGTTTTTGGTGGGAGGGGTTTATCATCCATCTATGTTTTTTAATCTTATATACAAACTTTTAACATAAATTTGAAAAGTTTTTTACACAATTGTGCAATTAATGTAACTTACTGTCAATTGTAAAATTAGTCTCACTTATTTTATAGCTGAACTAATTGCAGAGGAATAGATCACAAAGACAATAGCTTGAATTGGGGTTTCTGGGTTTTGAAGACTTTGAATCAAGAGTTATATTTACAAATAAAGATAGGGCTGGGGATGTAGCTCAGCGGCACAGTGCTTGCCTGGCAAGCATGAGGTCCTGTGTTTGATCCCTGGTACACCTCCCCCCCAAAAAGATAATGTTTAAGCCCAAATTTATTCTTTGTTTTTCCTATAAGTGGCTGGAGTGATAAATGGTAATGGTATGGTTCATAATTGGCTGAAATGATAAATGGGAATGGTATGGTATTAACCCAGAAAACCCCACAAAAATTATGCAAATCAAGAGACTAACATCTTTGTGCTCACTAAAAAAAAGAATACTCCAAGCTCCCCAGGGCTATCCATATCTGAAAAACCACCAACTATTAAAAAGATGTTGCTTTGCAGAAACAATATGTACCCTTGTGTTACAACGGGGAGTTAGTAGGTATACCTAGGAAAAACAGTGGAGCTGGACAAGGGTTTAGTGGCCCAAAAGGAATGCTGAATAATTTTTACACATGCTTTAAAGTGCAGAATGCTAAATTTTTGAGTTTAGATGAATAGTCTCTTATCCAACACACCAGGTGAACAAGCCACGCAAGACGTGCTCTGGTACTTACTCAACTTGGAGTAAGATTACCCATTTGTGAGCTTTCCCCTGCTTCTTGAAAAGGAGCAAACTATTCCTAAACCAGAAGAGAAGACTGCACAGAAGAAAAAGGTGCCATAGATGAACAAAATGTTAGGGCATAACAATAAAATTCACCATGAAATAAATGCAAATGAGAAATAAATAATACTAAATTTATCCCTAATTTTAGTAAAAGCTGTGTGAGTAATGCTGCTGGAGAGCTGCTTCTGTACAAAAGAAAACAGCTTCCTACTTGGTAATGTCATTGACACTTTGAGACCTTGATAGTGTTTTGCTGGAAGACTTCCTTCTCACCTGTTGGCTCATTATCATAACAATGAACCTCGAATTGTCTTCAAATACTAGCTCCAGATCCTAAATTTAGAGAAGATAATGTATTTAAGAATTAGCTTTGTGATTTTTTTTTTTTTGGTGCCAGGAATCAAACTCACGACCTCGCGTTTGCCAAGCAGGCACTTACACCCCTGAGCTAAACCCCTAGCCCTGGCTTTGTGATTTAAAGATACTTATAAATTATCTTAATATAAAATACTAAAAAGATTTTACTTAATTATAAAGACTTTGGGACAGAGACATTCTTTATGATTATACTGAATGTA
>PVJX010035848.1:0-17954 GCA_004027295.1 Dolichotis patagonum | reverse complement strand
TTGGCCTTGTTCATGCCTCCAGCAGAAAATGCTCCCGGGCAATTTTCTTAAGTCAATTCTTTGTCAGAGTGTGACAGGATGACACTGAGGTACCAAGCTTGGGTGAACAGGAGAGTTGTTCCTGTATCTTGGAGATTGGGAACAGGAGCAAGCCACAGGTTGGAGTCAGGGGAATTGTCTTGGGACATAATGTACTTGAGGCTTTAACAACACCCCCAAGAGGAGCCCTGTGGCCGTGGAAAAGTAGAGGTGGATGGAAAAGGCCTGGGGCAAGGCTTGCCTCTGCCTCCCTCTCTGGGGAAGGTGGTAGGCAGAATCCACTTTTCCTGCTGTATCTCACTGTATCTCCATTCCTGGGAGAGAGCAGGAATAGTCAAGCCAAAGGGAGATGGTATGGTTATTTTGAACACCTCCCAGCAATTAGTCCCTTGATTTCTCTTTCTTCAACCCTTTCTTTCTCCCTCCCTTCCTCCTTTCTTCCCTCTACTCTCTCCCTTCCTTTCCCCTGAGATCCTGAAGATCAAACCCAAGGCATTACACACGCTAGGCAAGTGCTCTACAACTGAGCTACATCTCCCAGCCCATGCTTCATTTTGAGACTGTTTTTGGCTCAAAAATGTTTGGCTAAAGTCTGAATCTCACCGCTTGCCTGCTGAGCTGCTCTAGCTCCCAGCGACATCTGAAGTGTGTACGAGAGAGTTTGGGACAATAGGATCAGACTGAAATGGGTTCTGTGGGTGAGTTTGGAAGTTGGCCCCCAGGTGGTACGTGCCTGCTCCCCTGCTTCTCCCTGGCGTGTGGACCAGGGGTCACCTTCCATGGGCAGGTCTAGGATCTTTTCTGGGTACCTGCTCCCGTGGCTGGTTCTCTGCTCTGGCCACTATGGTCATGTAAGAGCTTCCGGTTCACACTCCGGCCTCTCTCACTGCTCAGTCCCACGTCTTCTTTCTCTCCCAGCATACATTGGCTTTAGTTTTCAAATTTTTAAAAATTTTCTCAGAGCAGGAAGACACTAGATGAATGGAGACCAAGCCACAGAGCCAGGCAGGGACCTTCCTTTTCATTCCCATAAAGAATCAGCAGGTTAATGCAAATTAATTCAAGGCCAGCTATAACTGAAGGATCAAGGGGCAAGTTAGCTTTATGTCCTTGTCTAAGATTAATCTCTCTGAAAGCACTGTCTCCCCAAGGGTCCTGCCTAGACCTGGAGGGTGGAGCGAGAAAAATCTGTGGTCTCCAGCTATGTGACACCAGGGACAAAGCTGAGAGTCTGTTTTGCCTTTGGGCTCTAACTGGCAAAAGGGGCAGGACCTCTGCCATCTCCGTCCATCTCAGCCTGGGGGCAGCTCAGGAGGAGGCAGACCAGCCTAGGTCCCTTCTTTTATCTTCTTTTTTTAAATTCCAAATGGAGACATCTCGAGTAGGAAAAGGACACGCGGTTTGGAGTGAGAGTTGAACTCCAGTTCTAGCAGGTGACTCACTTGCAGCACGAGCCTGAGCAGGCCTTGTACCTCTGTGACTCGGGTGACACCTCCATGAAACCAGAATGGACAGTTCCTGAGCTCTGCTGCCTCACTCACCTGAGTCTGTCACCTCGTTTTCCCCAAGGGTGGCATTTTCCCTCACTTCTGTTGTTTGAGTCTCAGCTTCATAAGGTCCTGCTTCTACTCACTTCTTCCCCAGTTACCGTCCTTTGCTTCAGACTCATTTATAATCTTAGAATTTGGAGAGAAGAATGTTAGAGACCAGGTGGTCCAGCCCTCTGTTTGGTACATTGGAGCAACTGAGGCCCAGACAGGAGGAAACAGATTCAAGGTGTACCGAACAGGCCGAGGAAGAGTCCCACCATGTAGACCAAGGGTTCCAGCTCCTGGTCTATTTTCTTGCTTTGCTGGACTCAGCCAACCTGGCCTGAAAATTCTTTCTAGATCTTTTCATCAGAAATAAAATGCTTCAAACTGGATGACTGCTTTTGAATGGTTACACTGCTCCAGGGCTATTTTTCCTTTCCTTTTCCTTGTTTGCTTTCTTGGTCCCCCCTTACTCCCTAGTAACAGGGATTGAGCCCAGGACTTTTACACTGTCTAACCTCCTCAGCTGGTTTTATTTTGAGACAGAGTCTCGTTAAATTGCTGCATTAACCTGGCTGGGTTCCGACTTGTGGCTGTCTTGCTTCAGCCTCCCTGAGTGATGGAATTACAGGCATTCACCATTTTTAAAAACTATATAAATGGGCACATGTAGAGACACACACACACACACACACACACACACACACAGAGAGAGAGAGAGAGAGAGAGAGAGAGAGAGAGAGAAAGAGACAGACAGACAGACAGACAGACAGAGAGAAAGACTGTTTCAGCCCTGTCAGACTTTCTGATCTAAACTGGTTGTCAGTTTGACACCAAAGGATATATGTGCGATCTCTCTCCCACATGAACATAGTAACTGGTTGATGTGATCACATCCAGTTAAAATCCCAAGGAGAGAGAAGACTACAGTGGAGAGGGGTTAACTTGGGGAAGTTCATCAAGTTAACTTTGAGCACAGGATACTTTTGAGGGCAGAGAGACTTTCTCTATGGGCTGTAGCGGGCAGAGACAATGGTTTTCCCCATGAGAAAAACACCTTAAAGACTGAAGGCTTATCTTCAGTGTTCCAAAGCACACATCTAGCATCAGGATTTAGGGGTGCCATGTTTCATGCAGAGGACATAAATCACACAGGTGACCCAGGTTTTCGGTGTTGAAAGCCCCGTGACTTTCAAAATGGACAGGCCCTAGGAATGTTGAATTGAGCAGTGATGTCCATTTTGAACAAATTAAGAAAGATGTCATTGAACAGAGAGGGTCTCTGAGACCCCTTTCTAGCCTGCTAGTCTACTTAGTACACCTGGAATCCTAAACACAGAGAAGGAAGCTGCCTCACAGCTCCTTCTCCAGGCAGGGGGACTGCTGTCCACGGTGCTGAAGGAAACTCCCAATCAGGACCTTCCACAGGGTATCCAAAGCCAAGGAGAGGAGAAGGACTTCCTTCAGACAAAAGCACCCCTCTCCTGACACTAACAGCCCATTATGTACCATTGGAAAACAAGACAGAAGCACCATGATTCCACAGAGTTCTTAAATAGTGTGTGGAGGGGGCCCGAAGCCTGGGTCTAACCCAGGTTAGGGATAGCTGGGCATGAAGGGCACCACAGCCTAGCTCTCTTTCTTCTGTGTCTCAAGGGCAGGTGATTCAGTTTGAAATGCAACTCCAATAGAGAGGAGAGGCAGAGGGGCCGTAAGTTTAAAATACCCAGTATGCTTCATGATGTCAATGCCCTATCTAAATTTCATTAAAATACAGTGACATGGTCACTGAGCACTCATTGCATAGGCCGATTTATATGTCTGGTTTCATTTAATCATTTTAGCAACCTAAGAATGAAAGAATCATTTCCATTTTAAATTGAGGGTCTAGAGCTTTGCAGTGAGTGGACTTGCCCAAAGCTCTCCACTGCTAGGTGGCACATTTGAGACTGAAACCAACTGTCTGCCCTGTCCCTTGCCCTGCAACCAAAATCAGGGCTAGCTTTGCCTCCAGAGGGAGGATTGGTCTCTACCCTGCAAGGTAGGTGCACACTCTGCTGTCTGAGTTTTGGGCAGGTGCAGGCACTGATTGGCATGGCCTGGCAGCCCATTTCTGCAGGGAAGGGAAATGGGACCTGATTGGAAAGGTGCAAAGCTGGCAGGGGCTCTCAGAGGTGGCAGAGAGAGAGAGAGAGAGAGAGAGAGAGAGAGAGAGAGAGAGAGAGAGAGAAGTATAGTCACTTGTCAAGTCATCAAAGAAAATTGACCTTTGGGTCACCTTTGGCCCCTGAACCAGCAGTTGCAGACTCCCAGATGGTTCTGGAATGTCAGATATTTTCTGTCTCTGCACATCACAGAATCTACAAGTAATGGTGAGAGTCGCCATCTTCTTTGCTCATACAACAAATCCTATGGGTGCTGACTTAGGGTGGGCTCAGGAGCTGTAGCAGTAAAACTCACAGAGCTGGAAATGACAGGGACCAGCCACATACTCCCTACTCTGGCCACTATGGTCATGCAAGAGGCTTCCAGTTCACACTCTGGCCTCTCTCTTGCTGCTCAGTTCCATGCCCTCTTTTTCTCCCAGCATACATTGGTGTTAGTTTTCAAATTTTTAAAAATTTTTCTCAGAGCAGGAAAACACCAGACTAATGGAGGCCAAGCCACAGAGCCAGGCAGGGAACTTCCTGTTCATTCCCATAAGGAATAAGCAGGTTAATGCAAATTACTTCAAGGCCAGCCATAACTGAAGGATCAAGAGGCAAGTTAGCTTTATTTTCTTAGTCTAAGATTAATCTATTTATCAGCAGAGCTCACCAGGAGGGAACATGCTTCTTCAGGAGTTTTCTAACTGAAAATAAATACCTCATTAAGTCAAAAGTATTAACCTGAGCACAATCTCGATGTCGGGCAGACTAATGAACGTGGTTATAGGGAAGACACAGTAGTCCTGAAAGGGACCCAGTGGTTGCCATCAGGAGCCCTACAAATGGCTCAGCTATTGAGCTACCTGCAACGGAGGAAGAGAGGCAAGGATGAAGGAGACAAGGAGCGAGCCTGCTCCTGGGCCTTCATTGCTCTGGGAATATTGTTTCCTATTAATTCAGGGCACACAGGATGGGAGTCTTTGAGTGACCTTGCTTCTAAGAGGAGAGAACCAGAATAAGGGCAGAGGGGTGTGCTGGACATGCTTCGATGTGGAAGCCTGGTGGAAAGCCAGGTAGGTGTTTTTTGCCTGGCATTGAATATCAGGAAACTGAGTCTCACAGACAGTAAAGGGAGAACTCCAGGTCACCTTTGTAAGTGGAAAAATTGAGACTTGAACCTGGGTTGGTCTGATTCTGGGTAGAATCAAGTTCAGTGGTTAGGGTCAATGTTGAGCTCATGGGGGAAATGTGATTTGGTTCTCGTCCAATTCGGTTTGTGTTCAGAGGCGTGGAAAGAATTGTGAGCCAAGGTATCACTGTAAATGGCACTACAGAGAATCCAGAACTATGTGTGTAGAGCAAAAAAGGTTCTGGATACAAAACCAGTGGAAATGCCCGTAGGAAGTCTTTGGGAGGCAGTGCAGTAAGATGCCTTTTACATGCAAAGTAGACATAGAGGCTTCCCCCGGGGACGGAAGAGTATCCTGTATGGAGGCACTGGACAGCTGGGGCATGGCCCAGGGCTGAGATAAGAGAACACGATGGAAATTCAGATTTTCCCTGTCTTCTCTTGGTGCGTACACACTCTGTTTTTCACAAATTTATTAACAAGCACTCATTAACCCTGAGGGAGGACTTGTGTCCACTTTTCTGCATTTATGATCTGATTTGATTCCTATTTTTGAAAACCCTGCAAAGGCTTTGGAAGTTGGTGATTACTGTCACCATATGTGTAATGAGGAAGAGAGGCTTACAGTGCCTAGAAAGCTGCCCAGGACTGGGCCACTCAGAGGACAGAGCTAGACTCTGTCTCCAAGGTCTAGATTCTGTGCCAAGCTTTCCCCACCCAGCCTGCGGCCTCTCACCTCAGAGGTCCTACTGGAAAGTATTTGTTTTCCCTGAGGACCTCTGGTTGTTGGCTCCTTTTTCCCTTTGGCTTAACTCCAAGTTAGGTTGTGTCCAGGGAGAGACATGATGACTCAAAGAACTCTTCCCTTTCTTACTAGAGATGCCCCACCATGTGCCAACATGGTCTGGGGAAACCAGGCAGGCTCTGGAAATTTCTCAGATTTAGACACAATATTCCCACTATGCAGGGGGGCCCCCTACTCTCTCATGGCTCTGAGCTCCCTTCTCTGTGAATACCTCCTCTTTTGTTCACTGGGCTTTGTGCATTGAATTTGCAACTTAATTTCAGGCTTGGGTACTTCATGGTAACTCTGAGCTAAATTCTATTTATTTTCAGTGTTGCTTTTTTTTTTTTTTTTACAAGTGTTTGATTAGTGCTAGTATCCCCTGTATGTTTTGTGAAGGCAGGGACCAAATTTCTAGCACAAATAACAAGTTCACAATAAATTTGTTGAATGTCTGAATGAAGGAATGACTAAGGAAGGTACATGGTCTTTCTAGACATGTGAAGGATTACTGTGACTTTTAAATGAGTGAATGTGACAATAAAGAGGGAGTCAAGTGCTAGATGCAACATTGAGAGATAACAGAAAAACTGCTATAGAGGTATGGTGTATCAGTTAGCTACTGCTGTATAACAAACTATCTCAAAACTCAATGGCCTAAAACAGCAAGCATCTATTTGGTTTAGGAATTTCTAGGTTTGCTAGGTGGTCCTGCTTCTCTGAGCTGGGCTAGGCTGTCCTCGACTGGAATTCTCAGCATTTCAGGATGGCTCCTATGTTGGCTGGTGGCTGGCTGGTTCAGAATGGTTTCAGCTCAATGGCATGTCTTTGTTGCATGGATTCCCTTGGGCCCAGAAACTAGCCCTGTTTCATATTCAAGGTGAAGGTGGGTTACAAAACAGACTAGGAGTACATAAGACTTCTGCAGACTTTGTTTCAGATATGGCACAATGTCACTTCTGCTGCATTAAATGGACCCAAACAGGTGACAAGAAAGCTCAGATTAAGGAGCAAGGAACTAGATTTTACCTCTTGATGAGAAGTGTTGCAAAGGGCACAGAGGGAAGAGTGGTGAACCGTGGCCAATTTTGCTATTGGTCTTCCACGAGTGGTTTCAGATCCCATTGTTCAGTCCTCTGGCTTCTCTAGTGAGTGAAGATTTCTAATAAGGCTCAGGGGAGCAGAGAGCTCACATCTGTGATCACCCATGTCTGGGAACATGTACCGTCCTCTGGGTAATGAGTAGGGCAGGGCTGGGTTGTAGAAGTCAGGATAAAACATTTCTGAGGAAGGAGAGAGTTGTCTTTGGATGCAAAAAGGGCTGTCATATGGGAGAGGGATGACCTAGTGAGACCTGAAAGAAAGATTACCGACAGTTAAAGCTGCTCAGAGAAGGAAAGGGTTACCTGGAGAGGTAGTGAGTTCCCCACCCCTTGGAGTATATGAATAGAGTTAGAGGGAGACACAATAGTGAAATAAAGTGCTTCGGCCTTAGTGTTAGACAGACCCAGCTTTGATTTGCAAGATGGTGTTTCAGAGTGAATGACTAGTTCTGTCAACTGCAGTGTCCTCATCTGTAAAATGAGTACAATGATTATTACTATTGCATTGGGTTCTTCTGATGTTTAAATGAGATAATACATGCAAAGCACTAAATCAGAGCTGGGCACACATAAGCACCTACTGAATGAATGTCAAGGACAATGCTACTGTCCAGACTGTGCTCATTTATGAAGGGGATTTAGGTACTGGATGAGGCCCTGTGTCCTGTCCACTTGCAGCACTGTCTCTGGACATGGTGGCTCTTTAGAGGGTCAGAACTAGAGTACTTCATTCCTCCCCCAAGTCCTCTCTGGGCTTCTCAAAGTGGCCCTGCCCTGGCCTGCCCCCCTGTCAGGTGGACTGTGTGTGGAGGTGGGTTTAGGTTTCCTCTCTTGCCCCTGAGTATGAAAGGAGAATATGGGGTTCTGGAAAGCACAGGGTCTGCGGGAACCAGAGGCTGTTCCAGCAGATGCAGATTAGGGAGGCCTTGGCGACGTGGAAGGGGCATCTCTGTCCACAGGGCTGATTCACAACTCCACGAGCCTCTTTTATCACTCATCTTGGGCTCAGACATGAAGTTTAACTTCAGCTGGAGGAAAAATAATTAAGACTTGTAAACCCTGGCTGTAAATGTGGCTCCAGGGTTCCCCATGGAGCAGCCAGGCAGAGTTATATCATTTCGGGGTCTTTGGCAAAGGCCCCTCGGTGAGCGATGGGCCACTTAGCACTTGCTAATGAATCTGAGTTCCACAGACTTTAAGTGTTTTCTTGGAATTGATCTGCTCCTGGAAAGTATGCTTTGGAGACATGAAATAGCCATCAGAGAGCTTTAAATGAATCACACTTTATCAAGCAGAAACAAACAACATACTTGGATTCTGCCCTAGGAGCGTCACAGGGCAGCAGTGTGTCCCCAAGGACAGATTCGAGGGTGAACAAGGGCTGCCCATACTGGGCTCATCCTTCCTGCAGGGCCTCCTCCCCAGGGGCTGCTGTAGCAGGTGCCACCGTGTTGTTGTGTGACATGGAATTGCTTGCTCCTCTCCCCACCTCAGCTCTGTCCCTTTCTGGGAGAGGCGGTATCTGAGAGGTGGGGAGGGTCCCATGCTTTCCTTGACCTCTCCCATCCTCTTCCTCCCCTCCTATGGAGGAGGCTCCGTGCATCTAGACACTAGTCAGCATTTGCCAGGGTCCACTGTTCCCGCTTTGGTGCCAGGACTGGAGATTTGGGGAAGATGAGCCCTAATTACCACCCTCACACCATGTGTAGTGAGGTCATGTTAGTGACAACTGGTACATGTTACCTCTGTGACCATACCCCTTAGTGTGTCACCACCTAACTCTGGGTACATCGTGCTAACATCTGCTTTCCCAGGGAAGGTCAATTCTGTGAGAATGGGGTTGTCCTGTCCTGCTCAGAGCTGTGCCCTTGGTCTGCAAGGGCTCCCAGAGGGAAGTGAGCTCTCTGTTGTAGGAACAGGCATTGCTTGAGTGTGCACAAAGGGAGCATGTGACAGTAAGACTCGGATGTCCTCAGGGAGCCCGTCCTTTGTGATACTCCACGGCTGGACTCCACAGCGTCCACTATGATGGCTAAGAGCATTGTTGTGCATGGAGCCCCTGGGGTCAGAAGGGCGAATCCCACCCTCCCGTCTCACCAACCAGTGCCTCCTCACCAGTGCCTCACTGTGCCCATGCTGCTGCCAGGCCATGAAGGCCTGCGTGGCTGTGGCCCCCTCAGCCTAAGCGTCTGCAGGAGGCCAGGGGCCCTTCTGGGGCTTCTGTGCTATGTCTCCTCATCAGCACCGTTGAATTGATGGTTTTCAGCTTTCTGGGCCAGCTGCCCCATTGCTGGCCCAGGCAGAGGCTTGACCTGGTGTCCCTGAGCCTTGCTACTCTCTAGTTCTCACAGTCAGTTCCCTAAGGCTGTCCTTCTCCCGGGAGGGCTTTGATACCTGCCACTTCAAGCCACAATGCTGCGAAAAGCTGCTACAGGACCTGAGACTGAGACTTAACATGTGACCACAGTGGGCATCTGGGAGACACAGATGGTCCTGGGCCTTTGGTTAACAGCCAGTCCCAGTCTTGGTGGGACTGACATGGACAGAGCAGACCGATTTGCCCAGATGCTGAGGCTGGCAGGCAGGGTAGGACCCAAGGACAAGGAGAGACCACAGGGAACCTCCTCATGTGTGGCCTCCACGTGGGCGTGGGGAGCAGGCTGGGGCGCACTGGGATGGGTGGAGTGGCCGGGACCTCCAGGTCTAAGATGGAGCAAGTTCTAGCCGGGGCTCAGATTCAGTTGGTTCACGCTCTGAAACTGCAGACTGGGGTTCAAATTCCAGTCCTGCTACTGTGTGCAGATCACTTCTGAGGCTCAGTTTCTTCACCTGTAAAACAGGGATCACCCATCTGCACCTGAGTGGTAAGGAGCCAGGCTGGTGCAGAGGGCCGCCTGCGTTCACAGCCCAGCTCTGCTGCTCACGAGCCGCTTAAGCTGGGGCTGGGTGCATGACTGTCGAACTTGAGTATCTTTCCCGTACTGTGTGGGGAGAACAGTACCAGGCTCCTTGGGTGGTTGTGAGGATTCACGTTTATTATGTTCATCTAACGGACTTGAGGCCGTTGCCCATGAGACACATAGAGATGTTTGCTATTATTACCGATGTTATTTATAACCATCTGTGTTCCTCCTGTGCTCAGATCCCTTGCTGGGTGCCTGTCTTGCTCACTGTGAAAGCTCTCACACAGCCCTGGATGGCCTCCTGCTGTGCCCCGCTCACCTGCCTGAGTTCATCTCCCCTCTCCCCTCTCCTTTCCAGCCCACTGGCTCCTGACTGGACAAAGCTGCCTCAGGGCCTTTACACTCACTCTTCCCTCTGCCTGAGTTTTGCCCTTACATCTTTCAGGTCTCTAACAAATATCATGCAATAAAACACTTATGGCTCAGATCAAAACCATAGGGATTCCAGCTCCTTGGTAACTCCTGGGATACCCTCCCCAAAGACTCATGTGCTCAAAATTGGGGGTTTGGGAAGATGACTGGATCATGGGATGCTAACCTCATCAATGGACTAAACCGCCAATTGGTAGATGAATGGACTGTTAGGAGGTGGGGCCTACTTGGAGGAAGTGGCTCACTGGGGCTTGACCTGTCCCCGCCCCTTCCTCTCCCTGCTTCTTGGCTGCTATGAGGTGAGCTTTCCTCTATCACAGCCTTTCACCGTGACACTTCGGCCTTGCCATGGGCCAAAGAGTAATGGAGTCAGGACACTTCCAAAATCATAAGCCAAAATAAACCTTTCCTCCTTTCAGTTGTTTATCTCAGGTATTTGTCACAATGATGGAGAGCTGACAAACAAACTCCCTGGTCACAAGGCATCCCCCTCCTCCTCTATCTGTTCAAGTAGCTATAGCAAAATAATGGTGAGTGGATAATTTGTAAAGAACAGAAACTTATTGCTCCTGGTTCTGGAGTCTGGGAAGCCCAAGACCAAGGTGCCAGAGAATTTCATGTCTGGTGAGGGTCTGTTCCACATAGGTGGAAGTTCTCACTGCATCCTCATGTGACAAAGGGACAAATGAGCTCCCCCAGCCTGTTGTACTTAAGGTTCTCATTGCACCCTCCTGACCTGGTGACCTCCTGAAGGCTGCACCTCTGAAAACCAACACAGTTGGGGATGTGTCTGCCCCCGTCCCTCCTCCTGCTTTGCCTCTGGCATGCTCTGCCCTTGCCTGCAGGGTAAACCGTGTGGCTTGGCTGCACTCCCCTGGCCCTGTTAAGCCCACAGTCTGTGGAAAGAGCCTGGAAAATAAGCAAATTGATACCTAATTGATAGCATCAGATTAACACTAAGAGGAGAAACAAAGCAGGGTGGGAAGTAGATAGAGTGTCCTCTTGCAGAGTGTTTGGGTCCCTTCAAAACCCACAAGTCGAAATCAAATCAGCCTTGACCCCAAACCAGCCCAAGCTGGGATTCATAAATTCCAAGGTGGGAAAGCGAGGAAACCCAGGTACCTATAATGGGGGAAGCTTGGGGACTTGTTAGTGAAGGAGCCCACAGCTCTGGAGGGAACCAGTGGGGCATGGACCCTTGAGCCCTTTCAGAAGCTTCCAGAAGCTTCTCTGAGCTTCAGCTTTTGCATAAGCAAATGGCGATGGCCATCCACACCTCTGCAGGACTGCACACATGCCCAGTGCTCATCTGAGGAAGGCGCCCATCCCGTTCACTCGGAGGACAGGTGCACAGGGCATTGCACTAGGGCCAGCAGGCCTAGATTCAGTTCCCTGCCCTGACCTGCGTATGCTGGGAGGTGCTGACCCTGCATTCCCTGCTACCCCAGGAAGGGAAAGGCGCCCAGCTGGAGGACAGAGGACGAGACTATGCATCTTGGGGCTGGAGAGACTTCGAGGTAACCCAGGACAACTCCGATGTCACAGAACAAGGATTGTACCACACTCTCTCATCCCCAGCTTGTCTCCAGCCACAAGGGTAAGGAAGGAGCTGGGTAGGTCAGTCCTGCTTGGTTTCCACTGGCCACTCAGACCCTCTACTCCATGTACCTCTCTAGCTCACCCCTTTTGCCCATAGAGGGGCCTGGCACACTGCAAGGTGAACATTTTCCAGCTGCAGAAAAATGACTGGGAAAAAAATCAGGCCTCCCCCAGGGCTATGACTACATTCAACGACACACTTAAGATCCATGCTGAGGTTTGTGGAGCTCACCCCCTTCCACCCCAAACTCTCACCAACCCCCCTCCCACCAAGGTGACTTCTGGGCTTCCTTGACTCCTCCAGGGTCACTGGACTCAGACTGGCCATTGCAGATGTGGAAAGGGCCCTGTCAGTCTCCCCTGGATGTGTCCATGATGGCCAGGGTTGGCCCTGGCTGGAGAGTGGGGGTAAGTTGACGTGGTGTTAGGGCTGGTGGAAACAGACAAGAGAGGCTTCCTGGAAGCCTTAGAGGTTTCTGCAGGAGTTTCATGGTCTGATTTATCTTTTAGGACCAAGAGGAGAGGGTGAAGCCTCAGGGAGACACTTGACAAATGTGTATGTGGGAGGCCCAGGAGGAAGTGAAGACTTCAGGGAAGGTGGGACTCAAAAACAAACCTGCCCCAGAGTCTCCGGTAGGTGCAGGAGCTGGTCCAGGAGTTGGAAGGGTCCTGAGACGTCACACACCTGACGACCTCATGGAAGCTGCTGCTGCTGGTGCACCGACCACACATCGAGAAATGAGGACTATTGGAGGTCACCTTGCTCTTGCATTTATTTAGCAAGCATTTACTGAGGTCTTGCTTATTGGGTGCTGGCTTCTGGGTGCTGGGACACGATGGTGAACAAGACAGGCTCAGCTCCCTAATGTAGTCTGTTTCCTCTAGTCATTTGACTTTGTCTCTGTGTTTTAAACTGAACTTTCCAGAATGGGTTTAATTTTCAGCCCATGAGGTTGTGGGGATGGAGGGGTTGTCCTTTCCAAGCTTGTGGGCTGATGAGAGGTGTGCAAGGAGAAATACTCGGCACTTCTACACCTGGGGAGCCATAGTCCCTGTGTTTCAGGCAGAGAAACAGTTTCAGTGCAATTTAACCCCGTGCCAGTTATTCATTTAAAATTTTTTTTTGTATTTTTTAATTTAAAAAGCAAAACAGAAAAGAAAGGATAGAAATGATACAGAATTTCAAAAAAAGTAGGAAATTAGCACTAGTTAATATCCTGCATATTGTTATCTTAGAAGTAGTTGTTCAGGCTACAAGATCTAGGCACATTTCAAATAGGAGCCTAAAGAGAATTCTTTCTGTGGTCTGTTGGCCATTTCAGAACTTTGGAAATGGAATGGTCAATTCATCAGAAAGAAATAGCAGGTGCGTGTGGCAGGCTTTTGGGGGCCTGAGGACAGACCCTGGCGCTTCGGGACCTGCACTGTGCGGTTGACTCGGGGTGCCGGGAGAACAAGGAGCTCCACCCCTCTCTGGGGGGCGGCTGTGGGTGTGGCTGACTTTTGGTAGCTCAAAGGAGAGAGACCCTGGCACGTCGGGACCTTCACCATGCGGATGACTCGGGGTTTCAGGAGAACAAGGAGCTCCTCCCCTCTCTGGGGGTGTGGGGGGTGACTGTGAGCTTGCCAGCGTGCAGGCTGAGAATCAAACATCTCATGTCGTCCTGTCCCCTGTCCCGTCCCCCCCTCCAGCAAGTGGGAGCCAGTGAACTGCACATCTTGTGAAAAGATTGGCTATGGTATTTAGTATGAGCTCCTGTATGCAAAGATATGGACAACCATTTGGAAGAAAACAAGAGACAATATGACAGATAAGTGAAGATCTCTGGTTGTCTAGCTTTGAAATTTATGCTTTCTTATGTCCCCGTTCTGTTCTGTTTAATTTTACCCTCTTTAAAATAAAATTTAAAAAAAAAGATCTAGGCACAAAAATAATCAAACAATGACAGCACAATTTGTCCTTGGTAGCATAGTTATCCATCTTACATCATATACATACACACATTTATATATGTTTACAACACACATATAATCTTTTCCTTTCTTCCTTTTCTCCTTTCCCTATCCCAGTTTTTTCCTTTTGAGCACTTTCTTTCCCTTTCATTATTACAATGTCTATTGTACATTTTGGATGTTATTATTCTTTCAGCCTTGTATTTTTAAAATTTTTTTATATTTGGGGAACAATAAAATATTTATAAATGTGAGTCTGATTTATTTCACTTATAAAAATGGTCTAAATTATGCCTCCATTTACCTATAAAAGCCTCAAGATTATCCTTTTTTATAGCTGAGTAATATTCCATTCTAGAAAAATGCCACATCTTTTTTTATCCATTCTGCAGTTGATGGGCATTTGGGTTGTTTCCAAGATTTAGCTATTAAAAACTGCTGCTATAAACATAGGTGCACATATATCTCTGTGGTATGATGTGTTCAATTTTTCTGGGAAAATACTCAGAAGGGGAACACATGCTCAGTTATTCAATATAAATAAGAGCAGAACTGCTGTATATTACCCAAACATCTATCTGCCAGTGGACACAGATGGCTGAGTCCAGCAGTCTGATGGCTGAAGTCTTCATCTGAGGCCTTTTTACCTCCATAACATGCCATCTTGTAATTGGCACAGAACTAGGGGTGGAGCAGGTCTGTCTTCAGAAACAGCGCACTGTGACTGTCATCGCACAAGCCTCCTAGGGAACAGGACTGGGGTTCCAGGCAGCGACTGCTGGCCAGATGCTCATGGCGTTACTCAGCAGCACTGGTGGGGTGATTCTTGGTGAACATCAGCAGGAGGGGTCCATGAGGGGGCCACTGCTGGGGATGTACTTGGTGGTCACAGAAAACCACTTCTCTGCAGGCAGGGGCAGTGGAGGGAGGGGATGTATGTGTCCCTTGTTCCTCCCACAGGTTCCTAAGGGTCAGGTGGGTGACTTTACCTCTCAGCTCCTCAGTTTCCCTGCTGGAAGGCAGAGCTGATGAAACCTGAATCACAGGGTGGCTGTGGGGTCCTGGGCAGGCCCATGGCAACTGTGGCAGCCCTTTGGTTCCTGACAGATGCTGGGTCCATTGGTGGCCGCTGACTTGGGTCAGTGGCGCAGATGCTGTGTTGAACTGGAGTGGGCTGGCGATGGACTGCCTGGCTTCCAGCCCCCACCTCTCCTGATGATACGAGGGAGGTATCATCTGGCCTCCCTTGTATCATCTGGCCAGCAGTCACTGCCTGGAACCCCAGTCTTGTTCCCTAGGAGGCTTGTATGAGGAGGCTGATGATACGAGAGAGACCTCTGCTCCGGGGCAGTGGGAGATGAGTGGAGCTGGAGGTGGGACAGATTTGGAAAGACAAAATGTAAACGAGGCCCTGTTAAAGTGAGTAGACAGGCATTGAGGGAGGCACTTGTCTCCCCAGGCACAAGGGATGAGATACTGAGCCTGAAGCTTGTATAATCTGGTGACAAGCAAGATGGCAGGGTGGGTCAGGCCAGGTGCCCAACCACAGGAGCAGGCAGGTGTGCCCTGCAGACAGAAGCAGCTCTATCCTCATGGTGCCTGGGAGGAGGTGGCACCAGGAGGGCCTGACAACTTTCAGGGGAGCCCAGGGACACAGGTCTGGACAGAAAGTAGTGTTCTTCATGTAACTCTGCATTCAGAAGTCCTCAGGGCGTCAGACTGGGCCGTGAAGAGGGCCTGTGTGTGTCCCATGGTTCTCCATGGTCCCCGTCACGGATGTGCTGCAGGCCTCCCACTGCAGGTGCCCTGTGGCCCTCCGGCTACTGCAGGGCAGGCTGGGTGCCCTGGAGTGGGACTGACACCCAGAGCCCAGGGGGCGACGCTCAGGGTGCAGACTGGCAGGTAGAGGTAAACACTGCTGTTTGCTCACCACAGGCAGAACCTCGAGGTTGTGTTCTGTTCGCTGCCAGGGCTTCTGCGCAGCCTACTCCAGGAGGATGCATTTTACCAACTCCTTTCCCCAGCTGCTCTGGGCCTGCTGATGCTATTAGTGGGGTTGCCTCCCAAATAAACCACCCAACCTCAAATCCCTGCTTTTGGGGACCCTCCAGAAGAGCTGGGCAGAGGGCATATAGCAGGAGGAAGCTGGGACCCCAGTGAAGGTCTGAGATGGGGATTTGGCTTCAGTCACAATCAGTGCAAGAGCCCAGGTGTTAGACCGGGCCTGCAGGGTGATGAAGCTGCTGGTGATGAAGATACACATGAGGCTGGATAACTCCGGAAACAGGCACTGCTCCAGTGTAAGCAGCCCTGCTGTACAGTCCTATCTCATTGCATTATTTTGTACTCAAAGTCCCTGTTCTATGATGGTGTTCCCGTCATCCTCCACCCCTGGCACACTGTCCTCACTCAGCAGGACCCAGGTCGATGCTGGACCTGGCTTAGTAATGAGGTCCTGGCCTTTGAGCCTGAGCACATATTCAAGGAGGAGCCTTTTGCAGGGTCAGGAGAGAGGAGTGGGAACGTTCTACCTATGGGAAGGATGCATCACTTGCTGTGTGCAGTTACCAGAGGACTACCTGGATCCCTGGGTGCAGTAACCAGAGGTCTATCTGGATCCCAGCAGAGGAACATAAACCTCATCTCTCAGTGGGAGGAGCGTCAGCCATTTTTGGACATGTTTTAAAACTGCCACAGACCACTTGTTATTCTCATGCAGAACTCAATACAGTTCTAAGTGTCTTCTATCAAGGATAGCAGACAAAATAAGTCTTTCCCCTCAGTGTCCAGAGGAGAGATCTATGAGTAGAGGTGAACGAGGTCCTGTCTCAGTCTCTTGTTGCTGGGACACGATATACAACACCCACAACTTAAAGGAGGAAAGGTTTGTTTTGGGTCACCTTTTGGCCCATAGTTGGCTGGCTCCAAGGCATGGTGGTGTGGCAGAAGTTCACGGTAGAGAAGAGCAGCTCATGGCATGGCATCCAGGAAGCAGAGTGTGGAGGGAGGAACACAGGAGGGAGAGAAACTCTTCCAGGCCATTCCCCCAGTGACCCACCACCTCCTCTGAGCAGGCACCCCTTCTCAACATCACATGTAGCTGTAAAGTCAACAGCTGGACTAATCCACTGATGAGCATCACACACCCCCAATCCAGTGAGTCCCAAAGCCCCACCTGAGCCCATGAGGTTTTGAGAGAACATCTAGATGTAAACCACAACAGGTCCCCGGCTCCCCTGCCTCTCCTCCCCTATGTCGGGTACCTTGAGCGTCTCTGGGCTTCAGCCCTGCCATGTAACAGATAGCACCTCCTGCAGCCTGCGGGTGGGGACAGCAGGTTAACTGCTGCAGATTTTGAGCAATGCATTTTCTTGGAAATAAAAGGATGCAAGAACCCTTTGGGCATAGTTCTGAAACTTGGCTTCCTAAAATTTTTGCCTTGTTATAAATTATCAATTTTTATCTGATCCTGAGATGATGAGATATTTTCTATCTGAGCAGTTTCTAAATAAAATCCCCAATGCACTAGGTAGTATCCTAGAGGGTGAGGGACCGGAGAGATAATCACAGAGGTTTCCTATATCACTGTATGCTTTGTTTGCTATTTAACTATTAATATCATGCATAATTACTATATTATGCATGCAACATTAATATTATTTATTTGTATACACACATAAACTTGGTGTTGCAGTGAGGCGTATTTACCGCATGAAAGAATGCCACACTTGTGCACTTTACAAATGGATTTGACAAATCCCTCCTTGAAGTGTTGTACTCTCCAGGGATCAACAGAAAAGGATTTTCATTTTCAAACATTTTCTCTTCTTGCTCTGCTGCAACCTTAGAAGCATGTTCAATTTCGGTGTCAAGTTCTGTTCAATTGAACCAACATTTTCCCAGTTTCTACTTAATGCTGGTCCTTGTGCTTGGCTCTGTGGAGGAAACAAAGATGAGTGAGACCCACGTTCAGAGGGAATGCACACTGTAAACGCTGCGCAGAGGCAGCTCTCGAAGAAGAACGTTCCTGGGACACTGTTCATGGGAGTGACTCTGCAAAACTGATCCGGCCTGCGGATCAGTCCGTGGGTCTCACCTGGAGAGGGAACGGGGATGGGGGGCAGGGCAAGAGGAAAGAGAGATGGAGACAAGTTGAGCAGTTCCAATCAAGTCTCGTTTATTGAGGAAGTGAACATGGTTTATATAGGGTGAGGGCAGGAAATTGTCGTCATCAGGCAGAGATGTTGTGGAGAGACCGGATAGGTCGCAGTCAAGTCTGGCCAGGCAGAAAGGATCATGGGTAATGTAGGCAGACGCACCAAATGCCCACAGG
>PVJX010035847.1:0-17943 GCA_004027295.1 Dolichotis patagonum | reverse complement strand
TACCACAGTGATATATGTGCACCCATGTTTATAGCAGCACAATTTGTAATAGCCAGATCTTGGAAACAACCTAAGTGCCCATCAACTGAGGAATGGATAAAAAAGTTGTGGCAATTTTATACAATGGAGTACTACTCAGCTATAAAGAATGATCACATCGAGATATTTATAAATAAATGGACACGACTTGAGACCATTCTCTTAAGTGAAATAAACCAAACTCACAAGGGTAAATACCATAGAATCTCCCTAATATGAGATTTGATAAGTGTATATAAGACTTTATGGTAAGCAAGAGGCCCCATCTCATAGCTTCAAAGTCTTTCAAAGTTTTAAATCATCAGTTGGAATGGTGTTATCCTGTTTTGTTTGACTATATCATACATGATGATATGAACAGCTGTTTTGAAGAAAACATTATGACAGCTAATGCTGATTTAATGTTATCCTTCTTAGAAGTCCTACCATGCTTTTTTTGTTCTACTACCGTTGGTTGTATCTACCACATTGTGTCTTATTGGAATTTGAATATGTGTGATAGTTCAAACAAATTTTTTTATTTTTTATCAAAAATGAGATATTATAGTACCCATTGAACATTTTCTGTTATTCGGTTCAGAAAGCCCTGTAATTCTTTCACTATATGCATGGCTTTATACTATTGTGTTATGTTTGATATTATTGTAATTGAAACTATGCTCAACTAGAGCAGAGTAAGAGATATGGTGTTAGATACTGTTGATGTCCAGTTGACTTAATGTAAAGTACTGTGTTTTCTATGTTGTCCTGTTCTGATTTGCTCTGTACTGCCCCCTTTTGTATTCTCTTTTAAATAAAAAAAATAAATAAATAAATTAAATTAAATTAAGAGAAAAGATTGTGAGCTCAAATAAAAAGGAATAGCTGTTTACAGAGAAGACAAATGGACTAACATGGGCAGATAATCTGCACAGTATAAACACACTTGACAAAGAGACAACAGATACACAGACAAACATCTTACAAAATCAGAGTGTACTCAAATATATTTGGCCAATTTGACCTATAATAAATAGACTAGTATGAACCTTTTTGTATGTTAATTAATAGAGATATCTTGAAATAAGAATAGCAGAAAAAAAACCTAATTTATGGTTACTCTGAGATAGATCAGCAAGGGAAAAAGGAAGGTGAATATGAACTAGTCCCTCTGGCCCAGTCTGTTCCTGAAGGGGGAATAGGGATTGAAGCTGAGAAAGCTGTGGAGTGGGAGACCACTGAGCAGCCAACCACCCAGCAGGTATTTGTGGGTAGTTACTGGGTGATTGAGCACAAAATGGCCACTTGTCACCATGTGAGAGGGAAGCATAAGATGGTGACTGGTTACCATGAGACCCACAACAAGATGGCTGCTGCCAGTTACACGGTGAGGAAGCACAAGATAGCCACTGATCATCATGTGACCTTTAACAAGATGGCTGCTGCAGATCCCATGACAAGGGACTGAAAGATGGTGGCCATTTGCCCTGTGACCTGTCCAAAGATGGCAGTGCACTGTCACATGGTAGAGAAATGGAAGATGGCAGCTGTCCTCAATGTGAGCTGCAGCAAGATGACTGTTGAAGACCATGTGGTATGGGATCACAAGATGGTGGTCAAATACCACATGGCCTGATAGGTGGCTGAAACACATGAGACCAAGTATGGTGAGCTGGCGGGAAAAATAGCAATGCAGGAGCAAGGGGAAAAAAGAATAGGGGCCATCGGATGGGATAAATGGCTCAGGGTATGGAGTCTGAGATCGAGGAGAAGAAGTAAAGGAAGGTTTAGATACTGCTGGCGGTGAGGAAAAGGGAGAATGAATGAGAGAATAACACATGCTCAAAGTGAGAAAGGCCTGAAAATAATGGGTTTCTGCCAACTTGTTGCTGTTGTGACAAATGTATAAATAAAAGATCAGCTTTTCAGTTTCTCTAGCCTTCTGGAGGCCAAGAGCACCAAGCTTATGAACCAGACACCCCAGAGGTGTGTTTTTCAGGGGACAGGAAGTGGTCCCCATGACTGAATTGTAAGTGAGCTGAGAGAACAACTTTGCCTTGGGATGTAAGAACTTTAGCTCTCTCCCCCACCCAGCCAAGGAACACGAAAGCTGTCCTGGATCACACTTACCTAAAGAAGTCAACACCTGTTTCAAAATTGTGACAGAGAAGGTCCCAACACCCATTCCCATCAGCCATCATTAAGAGTGTGGGGTGGAAACACACTCAGAAAACAAGAGGTTAACAGAACACAAGAGGTTAACAGTTTTGTTTCAAGCTATCCTGCCCAAGTAACGTGAACACTGCTATCTCTGTCCAGGGACAGCAATGGACAGGTTTTCTGACGCAAGCTTGTGAATTTTAGGAACGGAAAAAGAAAACCGCGGACAGCAGTTCACCTGTGATGAATGAGGAGGGTCAGTGTTGCATGAGATGGCAAATAAACAGGTCCCAGAGGAGGGAAAGGTGGTTTGTAAGCAGGGAAGCTCGAACTAGGAATGACTCCCAGGTGCTAACACACTCTGCCATCCAAGTCTTGGCACCATAAAGTGGGTGTGTTACTACACATCACTTCTCAGCCTGGTTTAGTGCAGCTCCATGTTGCTATGGTTTATATCATGTTCAAAGGCAGGGCTTTGGGAGGTGACTGGGCCACCCACATCCCACTCCTACTTTCTGTTCTCTGCCTCTACAGAGCAGAAAATCCATCCCTTAAAAAGGAAGCCAGATTACAACACCCTCTGCTAAAAGCCCTCCAGGGGTTGAACCATCTGATGAACCCTCACACCAAATGTTCTGCCCACTACTGGAGCATGTCTGGTTAGTATTAATCCCTGATCTTTCATCCTTTTCTTACCTAGCCCCAGTCTCGTGGGTGTCTCTTGGCCTTTTCTCCAGCAGCAGCAAGAGCACCGCACACATTGCCTCAGTAGTCACCAACTTCCGTGTCCTGTATTACCATGCCCACTCACTCATGGCCTTGCTGCCTGACAGGTCTCACTTCAGATGTCTTTTGAGAGAGGCTTTCCCCACCCTCCTTCTAGAATACATTGCTCTTCTCCTTTTTGTCTCTGGTCTTTTCTTGTTCTGCATCACACATGTTTGCTGTGTGCGTGGTATCAGTCTAAACACTTCATGTATATTGAATTATGTAACACTATAAAGTGGGCATGTTATCAACCATTTTACAGATGAGGAAGCTGAGACACAAAGAAGTTACATGCGTTGTGCCAGGCTCACATAGTTGAATACTGGACTTGAAATTTGAAAGCAGGCTCTTTGCCTCAACCATATACTTTTATTTTACTTTACCTATTTTATTTTAGTTATTTTGGGGAGTTATGAGACAGAGTCTCACTATGTAGCTGACCTTGAACTTGTGGTGATCCTCCTGCCTCAGCCTCCCAAGTGCTGGGATTATAGGCATGTGCCACCATACCCAGACCATGTGCTTTTTTAAACCTATTTTACCTTTTATAGGCCTATTGCTACTACATTTTACATTTTCTCATTATTTCACATTCTTTCTATTTGGTTTAGCATCACTAACCATCCCCAAATTTAGTCATTTCAGGGAGCAACTCAATTTTCAGGAATTTGATCCAGGAATTCAGGCAAGACTTGACTGGATATTTTCTTCCCTGCTTGGCATTGGCTGGTGTCATTCAGCTGCTTTTAGTTGGTGACTGGATTGGCCTAGAAGAGTTTAAAAAGCTGCATGCATATGCAGGCCACAGCACTGCTCCTTCCTATGGCCTCTGATCAATGTCAGCATGGCCAAATCTCCTTCAGATCCTGGCAGCTGGCTTCTCAGAGAGCAGAGGGATATGGAAGCTGCCAGTTTGCTTAAAGTCTTTCTTTTTAAAGCAGAGCTGCTCCCAAAGCAAAATGGAATTTAGCTGAGATACATGCCCAGCCTCTTTTATTTTTATTTTTTAATTTTGAGACAGAGTATTGTCTAGGCCAGGCTCAAACTTGCAAACTTCTTGCCTGTTTCCAAAGTAGTTGGTATTACAGGTATGTGCTGTCATGCCTGGTTTAAAATCTTGATTCAAAAGTCTCAGAATTTAATTTCTTGATAGATGTGGTGGTGCACATCTGTAATCCCTGCACTCAGGAGGCTGAGACAGGAGAGTCAAAGTGACCTGGTACTGGATACTGAATCCAAGGCCTTCATTGTATGTTATATTCTCAGCCCTCCATGTCTTTGTTTTTAGTTTTGTTCTGTGACAGGGTCTTGCTATGTAACTCAGGCTGGCCTTGAACTCATGCTGATCCTTTTGCCTCAGCTTCCTGTGTGCTGGGACTACAGACATGAGGCCACATGCTCAGCTAGACTCCATTTTTTTTTTGGTGCTAGGAATTGGGCTCACGAACTCTCACTTGCCAAGCAGGCATTTGTACAACTGAGTTATATCCCCAACCCTAGACTCCATCTTTTTATGTCAAAAAAGCATTTGTATACATGATGGGGAAATTAATGAGTGTCACCTCTGAAAAAGAACTTCCACACTGTCAGAAAGTAAATTCCATAAGATCAGGGATTCCTGTCTATGTTATTCATTCTCATGCCTCTCCAGTACCTCAAACAGTGCTTAGCAGCACCAATTAGGCAGTTAATATATATTTCATCCATGAGTTTGAGGGGAAGGTGAAAGAGTCTGCAAAGTAAAAGAAAAGTCAGAAGGAGGGAAATCCCAAAGGAGTGTATCCTAGAGGTCAAGGAGGGAGAGTGAAAGGAAGATCTAAGAGCTATACTTTTCTTGCTTTAAAATTGATGCATGAATTGAGCGTGGTGGTACATGCCTGTAATCCCAGCACTTGGGAGGCTGAAAGAGGAGTATCTCTATGCATTCGAGGCCAGCCTAAGCTACAAAAGCAAATTAAAGACCAACCTGAACTGCATAACAAGAGTCTGTCTCAAAACAGAACCAAACAAAACAAAATAAAATTGACACCTAAAAACTGTACATTTTCAGAGGGTATCCTGTGATATTTCAGGTCATGTATACCTTGTGTGATGTTAAAGGATGAACATATATAGCTCTTAAAATATCATTTTTTGTTTGTTGTTTTGAGACAAGGTTTTGCTATGTGGTTCAGGCTTCAACTCACTATGTAGCCTAGGCTGGCCTTGAACTCATGGCAATCCTCCTGCCTCAGCTTTGCATGAGCTGGGATTATGGGCATGCACCACTATGCTGGCTCCAATATCATTTCTTTGTGATAAAAAAATTAACATTTCTTTCTGGTAGCTTCTTCGAAATATGCAATGTATTATCTGCATCTGCAGTCACCCTACTGTGTAATAGAACCTTAGCAGCTATTTCTCTTGTCTAGCTGAAACAGTACCTGTTGATCAAACTTCCCCTTTCCTTGCTCCCACAACTCTCCCAGCCTCTGAGAATCATTGTTGTGCTCTCTAATTCTATTGAGTCCACTTTTCAGATTCCACATTAATGAGATCACACAGTGTTTGTCTATCTGTACCTGGCTCATTTCACTCAATATCTTACAGTTCCACCCACGTTCTCTGAAATGATGACATTTTATTTTTTAAAGACTGAATGATATTCCATCATGTCTAAGTATGTCACATTTTCCTTGCCCATCCTTCAGCTGATGGACACTTAGATCAACTTCATTTCTTGGCTATTAAGAATAGTGCTGCAATAAACATGGGCATACAGACAACTCTTTGACATAGTTATTTCTTTTGAACATACTCAGTAGTGGAATTGCTGCTAGTTCTAATTCTAGTTTTGGTGGAATCTGTATACTGTTTTCCATAATAGTTGTACTAATGTATGTTCCTATCAACCATTTATGATATTTCCCCCTTTTCCTTTTCTCATCAGCATTTTTTTACTCTTTGATAATGAGCATTCTAAGTAGAATGGGATGGCCCAGGCGTGGTGGTGCACGCCTGTAATCCCAGCACTTGGGAGACTGAGGCAGGAGGATTGCTGCAAATTCCAGATGAGACTGGGCTACATAGTGAGTTCAAGGTCAGCCTGAACTATATGGAGAGACTTTGTCTCAAAAAACAAAACAAAAAATTAATAAGTAAATAAGATGATATCTGTTTAAATGGTATCTCATTACAGTTCTGATTTGTATTTCCTTAATGATTAGTTATATTGAGTATTTTTTCACATACTTGTCAGCCATTGTATGTCTTCTTTTGACAAGTGCTTATTTAGGTCTATTGATCATTTTTATTTTTTTTTAATTTTAAATTTTTGTACATATTTGCAGTGGATAATGATTACATTCATTATAGGAAGTTGATACATGCATGTGACCCATCTTTTTTTTCTTTTTTTGAGACAGAGTCTTCTATGTAGTCCAGGCTGGCCTTGAACTTTGTAGGGATCCTCCTGCCTCAGCCTGCTGAGTGCTAGGATTACCAGCCTATACCACCATTCTGGACTATGATACACCTTAATTCTTTTTACATTCCCTTCTCAACCCTCTCTCACTCCTTCTTTCATCTCTTAGTCCCCTTCACATTTGTAAAACATCTATCTTCCTATTTCCTATTGTCTATTTTTTATTTTTCCCTTTAATTTAATAAATTAATAAATTAAATTAATACATTAATAAATTAAACTACGTGACATTTTAGCTGAAGAGAAACTACGTGATATTTAAGCTGATTTATTTTGCAGTATCTGATTTATTTCATGTAACATTATTGTCTCAAGGTGCATCCATTTTCCTACACATGACTTAAATATATTCTTTTTGGAGGGGAGGGGGTCTCATAGTGTAGTACAAACTGGACCTAAACTTATCTATGTAGCTCAGACTGGCCTAAAACTCATGCATTCTTCTTATTAGCAGAGTAGTACTCCATTTCTGTATATACAATGTAAAATATTGCATTTAAAGTTTGTATATAAAATATGAAATATTGTATTTTACAATGTAAAATATAATTTTTTGAGTTCCTTACATATTCTGGATCTTAGTCCTCTGTCTGAGAAGTAGCTGGCAAAATTTTTCCCATTCAGAAGCAACCCACTTGCCTCCCTGGTAAGCAGCCATGAGCTTATACCGCGGTGCGTGGGCTGAGAATCAAACATCCCATCCCCCCTATTAACAAATGGGAGCCAGAGGTCTGAGCATCTCTTGGGAGGTTGACCGTATGTAATTTTAAAAATAGGGGGAATTTCCTTCTACAATCTCTTTGAAGGCAAATATTTTATCACTGTTTTGTTTTGTTCTGTTCTGATTAATTGTATTGCTCTATTTAATATTCTGTTTTGATAAGTTCTATAATGTTCTGTATTTGGTTTGATTTTGCTATACCTGATTGAGGAACAACTATTGTGAAGATAGTGAGATATACTATGGTACCTATCACTGATATCCCAGTAACCTGTTGTGACATTCTGTACCAATTTCACTGTACTATCTCAACTGGCTTTGTTCTGTCTTGTTCTGTTGTATTTCACTATCTTCAAAATAATAAAAAAAAAAAAAGTTTAAAAAATTTTCCCACTCAGTAGGTTGTCTCTTCACACTATTGGTTATTTCCTTTGTTGTGAAAAAGCTTTTTAATTTGATATGATCCCATTTGTTGCTTCTTGGCCAATTTGTTATTTCTTGGGCAATAGAGGTTTTGTCCTTGCCTATGCTTATATCTTCAAGATTCTCACCTATTTTATATTCCAGAAGATCTACTGTTTCCATTTTAATATTTAGATTTTGTTATTGTTTGAGGCAGGTTCTCAGTATGTAGTACAGGCTGACCTTGAACTCACAGGCCATCATTCCGACTCAGCCTCCAGTCATGCTGTTGCATTTGACCTTTATTATTGATTGATTGATTGATTGATTGACTGATTGATTTAGGTACCAGGAATCTAACTCATGTCCTTGTGCTTACCAGGCATCAATGTTTAATATTTGGATCTTTGATCCATTTTTATTTCAGTTTAGATTATGTTGCGAGATACAGGTCTAGATTTAATCTTCTACATGTGTATGGTCAGTTTGCCCAGCACCATGCATTAAAAGAGCCTGTCTTTGCTTCAACACACATTATTGGCCCCTTTGTCAAAGATCAGATGGCTGAATATGTCCAGTTTGTTTCTGCATTCTCTATTCTATTCCACCAACCCACACATCTGTTTTTGTGCCGGTGCCATTTTGTTTTTATCAATGAAACTTTGTAGTGTAAATTGAAATCCAGGATGATGATACCTCCATCTCTGTTCTTGTTACTCAGGATTGTTTTTTGTTATTCTGAGTCTCTTTGGGTGCATATGAAATTTAGGGTTGTTTTCTTTAGTTCTGTGAGGAACGATGTTGGTATTGGGATTGGGACTGCACTGAATCTGTGTATCCGTTTTGGATACATGGTCATTTTGACAATATTGGTTTTGCCTATCCAGAAATGGGATATTATCTTAGTTTCAGGTGTCCATTTCATATCTCCTTTTTCAGAGTACTTTACTTTTCATTGTAGAGGTCTTTTACTTCCTTTGTTAGGTTAATATCTAGGTATTCAATTTTTCTTGAAGCTACTGTGAATAGTATTGTTTTCCTAATTGCTTTTTCAGGGCTTTGCTATTAGTATACAGGAATGTTGTTAAATTTTTTTGTTCATTTTGTATCCTGCTTCCTTACTGAATGTATTCGCTCTTGCCAGGTTCAGTGGTGCATGCCTATAATTGTAGCACACAGGAGGCTGAGGCAGGAGGATCATCACAAGTTTAAGGCCAACGTGAGCTACATGGTGGGTTCAAGGCTACCCTGAACTACACAGCAAGATACTGTATCAAAAAAGAATGTATTAGCTCTTGGAGTTTTTTAGTGCAATTTATTGGGTCTTCTTTTTTCAAATTCATTTTATTTCAAAGAGAAAAATATTTCAAAACATCAATCAGGGGGCAACAATGATATGTACATTTCTCATTATTATCCCCAAAACACTCACTCACAGCACAAAATATCTGCATTCAATTGTCTGAGCAATATCAGCACAAATCTTTCTCTTCAGTGAACTCAGAGAAATCAGTAGTATAACTATCTTAAATTTTTTATATACACAGATATACATATACCTATGTTGTTTCTTTCAGCTCCTCATGTTAGTGTGACAATATGATGTTTACACATGTGTGTCTTATTTATTTCACTTATGAGTATTGTCTCAAGTTGCATCCATTTACCTATAAAAGTGTCCAGTTTATCTTTCCTTATAGCTGAGTAGTACTCCATTGTATAAAAAGACCACATCTTTATCTATTCTTCAGTCAATGGGCATTTAGGTTCTTTCTAAGATCCAGTTTTTATAAATTGTGCTGCTATAAATATGGGTGCAAATATGTCCCTGTGGCATGATGTTTTCAGTTCTTTTGGGAAGATACCCTGAAGGGTAACAGCTAGGTTGAATAGGAACTTTATTCCCAGTTTTTTGAAGAATCTCCACACTGATTTCTATAGTGGTTGCATTAGTATACACTCCCACCAACAGTGGAGGAGTGTTCCTTTCTCCCCAAAGCCCCTCCCCAGCATCTGTTATTGATTGATTTCTTGATAATAGCCATTCTTTCCCAGGTGAGGTAGAATCTCGGTGTTCTTTTAATTTGCATCTCTTGAATGAGCAGTGATATTAAACATTTTTTTCACATATTTATTTTCAGTTTGTATTCTGTCATCTGTGAAGTGTGTATTCATCTCAGATATCCATTTTTGGATTGGATTTTTAAATCTGGGCGGACTGATTTTTTTTTCAATTCTTTATATGTTCTCAATAGTAATTGTTAGTCTGAGGCACAGCTGTCAAACATTTTCTCCCACATAATGGGTTGTCTCTTCACTCTGTTAGTGGTTTATCTTGCTGTGCAAAAGCTTTTCAATAGGATGAGATCCCAGCTATTGATTCTTTGTGATAGTTCCTGTGAAACTGGAGTTTTGTTCATAAAGTCTTTGCCTACATCAAGAGTCTTAACTACTCTATCTTCCAGAAGATTTAATGTTTGTATTTTAATATTAAGATCTTCCATTCGGATTTTAGCTTAGTGCATGGTGAAAAATACAGGTCCAGTTTTAATCTTCAGCATGTGTAGAGCCAGTTTTTTCCAGCACCATTTATTAAACAGGCAATCTTTTTTCCAGTGAGTGTGTCTGGCACCTTTGTTAAGCATAGGTTGGTTTAGTGTATCTAGAGTTGTTTCTGCATCTACTAATCTGTTCCATTGATCTTTGGTCTGTTTTTTGACAGTATCATGCTGTTTTTATCACAGTAGCTATATGGTATAATTTCAAGTCAGGGATTGTGATTCCCTGTCTTGTGTTTGTTGTTCAGGATTGCCTTTGCTATTCTAGATCTCTTCTGGCTTCAAATGAATTTTAGGATTGTTGTCTCTTAATTCTGGGAGATATGATATTGCAACTTTGATTGGAATTGTATTAAATCTGTATAATGGTTTTTGGAAGTATGGTCATTTTCACTATCCTGATTCTTTTACCCAAGTGCACAGGATCTCTCTCCATTTTTGAATATTCCCTTCAATCTCCTTTTTTAGAGTACTGTAGTTTTCAATGTAGAGGTCTTATACATCCTTCATTAGATTGATTCCTAGGTATTTAATTTTTTGGATGCTATTGTAAAAGGTATTATTTCCCTTTTTTTCCTCTCAGTGAGTTTATTATTCATGTACAGAAAAGCTATTGATTTTTGAGTGTTGACTTTGTATCCAGCTACACTACTAAATTTCCTTATTAAATCTACTAGTTTTTTAATGGAGTTTTTGGGGACTTCTATGTAGAGTATCATGTCAGCTGCAAGTAGATACTTTAACTTCTTCCTTTTTTGTTGTGTCTTTCTCTGGTATCAGAGTAATGCTTGCTTCCAGGAATGAATTTGGGAGTATTGCTTCCTTTTTGATTTCATTAAAGAATTTGAGAAATAGTGGTATTAGGTCTTCTCTAAACTTCTTTTAGAATTCAGCAGGATCTGGGTTTTTCTTTGTTGATAGGCTATTAATTACATCTTTGATTTCATTAATTGGTATTGGTTTATTTAGTATTTTTAAATATTCTTGATTCAACTTTGGTAATTCATATGTACTAGGAATTTGTCCATTTCTTCTGTATTTTCCAGCCTATGTGAGTAAAGATTTTCAAAGAAGATATTGATGATCTTCTGAATTTCCATAGGATCTGTAGTAATTTCATCCTTTTGACTCCTTGGTGCATTAATTTGAATTTTTTAATATGCATCTAGGAATCTGTCCATTTCTTCTGTATTTTCTGGCTCACTAGAATACAAGTTTTCAAAGTAGGTACAGGTGATTTTCTGAATTTGTGCAGTCTGTTGTGATCTTACCCCTTTTATTCTTAATTGCATGTATTTGAGTCTTTTCTCTCTTATTTTTTTATAAGATTGGATAAGGGTTTGTCAACTTTATTTAATCTTTCAAAGAATCAACTCTTGAATTCATTGATTCTTTGTATTTTATTTAGTCTCCAGTGTATTAATTTCTTCTCTGGTTATTTTAATTTTCTCCCTTGTATGAGCTTTTGACTTAACCTGCTCTTCTTTTCCTAGAAGTTTGAAATTCAATATTAAGTTGTTTATATGTACTTACTCTGTTTCCCTGATATTGGTATTTGCTACTATAAATTTTCCTCTTAAGATTGTTTTCATTGTGTCCCATAAGTTTCAGTATGTTGTGTTGTAACTATCATTCAACTGTAAAAACTTTCTAATTTCTTCTTTAATTTCATCTGTGACCCATTGGTTATTCAGCAGGGTGCTATTTAATTTCCATATGTTTATGAAATTCTTGTGCTTTCTTTTGCCATAGATTTCCAATTTCACTGCACTGTGGTCTGATAGTATGCATGGGATAATTTCATTTTCTTTGCATTTACTTAAGCACATTCTATGAGCTAATATGTGGTCTATTTTGGAGAATGTCCCATGTGCAGCTAAGAAGAATATGTATTCTGATGTTGTGGATGGAACACCCTGTAGACATCTACTAAGTCTGTTTGTTCAAAAGTTTGATTTAGTTCTAATATTTCATTTTTTTTGTCTCATTGATCTGTCTTTTTGTGACAGTGGAGAATTGAGGTCTCCCAATACAATTGTATTAGGGCTTATTTGATTTTTTTATAATTTTCTTATATAATTTGGTACACTGGTATTTGTTACATATGTATTTATGCTTGTTATATCTTCCTCTTGGATTATTCCCTTTAAAAGGATGTAGTGACCTTCTTTATTTCTCTTAATCAGTCTTGGATTGAAATTTCTTTGTCTGCAAACAAAATAGCTACCCCTGCTGTTTTCTGGGTTCCTGTCACATGCAGTATTGTTTTTCATCCTTTCATTTTCAGTTTATGAATTTCTTTTTGAATTAAATGTTTCTGATATGCAGTGTATTGTTGGATCTTGTGTGTTGATCCATTCTGCTTGTTTGTGTCTTTTATTTTATTTTATTTTATTTTTATTTTATTTTATTTTATTTCATATGTTTTTTTTTTGTCCCAGGAATCAAACTCACAACCTGGTACTGCCAGGCAGGCACTGTGCTGCTGAGCTATATCCCTGGCCCCAGTTTGTGTCTTTTGACTGGTGAATCGAGACCATTAACACTGATGGTTATAACTGTTATGTATTGACTTATCCTTGTCATGTCCTATTGTTGGCTCTCCCTTCCTTTCTTCCCCCCTCTCTCTAATTTTTTGCCTTGGCTAGTGGATTCCTTCAGTTGGGATTCAGTTGGGGTAGCTGGAGACCTTATTATCTCTTTCTAGAGTGTCCTTCAGAACATTATGGAGTGCTGGTTTGGTGGTTACAAATTTCCTCATATGTTCTTTTTCATGAAAGTATTTTATTCTCCATCTGTTTTGACAGATATTTTTGCAGGGTACATCAATCTGTGTTGAAAGTTGTTTTTCTTTAGACCTTGGATTACTTCATTCCAAGTTCTCCTTGACTTGAGAGTTTGTGCTAAGAAGTCAACTGTAATTCTTATGGGCTGTCCTTTATAGGTGATTTGTTTCTTTGTTCCCTAATAGCTTTTAAAATTCTATTCATGGGTTGAATTTCTTGAATTATAACTATGATATGCTTGTCTGTAGAATTTTTTTTGATCATGGTTAATTGGAGTTCTATATACCTCACTTATCTGTAAGTCAAATTCTTTTTCTCTACCAGAAAAGTTTTCTGAGGTGACATCTGTGAACATCTTTTAAAAGTGATTTGTGGTGTCTCCTGCTTTTTTTATTGACTCCAATCAATCTTAAGTTATTCTTCTTTGTCTCATCTAGCAGCTGCTGGATTGATTTCTCATGGAGCCTTGCTGTTCTTGAGAAACTTTTCTTTTCCTAATCACTAACTGCAAGCCTTTCTTCAATACCTAACATCCTGTTCTCACATTGGCCTAATTTTCTTTGAATACTTTCAATGGAATTTTTATTCTCCTGGATATCAGCCTGAATCTGCTTTATGGATTCCATTTCTTTTATATGCCAAGCTTCCATAATTTTCTTAAGCTTGTCTATTTTTATCTGTATCTGCTCTAGCATCACTAAGCATGGTCTTTATCTGAGAGATTATTTCTGATTTCATTTTTTCCAAAGCCTCCTTCAATTGCTTTGTTGTTACCACTTCAGAGAGGCCTAGTGGAGACCTTTTGGACTGTCACATCTCATTGCCTCCTGGATTTGCCTTTGGTGAACTTGATGTCTGGGGATGAAATTTGTTTAAGCATCTTTTCATTTTTTCTTTCTTTTTTTAGTTTAATTCCTGGGGTGATACTTGTAAATTACCTATGGTGGGTTGCTTTATTGCTAGTATTTAGGATTCCTAGATGGTGGCTACTTATCTGAGAAATCTTACAGCTGGTTTTTGGGTTTTGCGTATGTTGGAAGGTCTTACTTGTTCAGTTTGTTGAAGATGAGAAGTTGTTGCTTGTTTGGCCCAGTCCCTGGTTTTTTAGTACTGTGCCACATTATTTTCTGTGACCCATAGTTAATCTTAGTCATGGAATACCTGTAGAAACAGCTCTTTAGAACAATTGTGTCAATTTTGGCTATTGTAGTACCAATAGTGTCAAATACATCCTAGCAAATGACAAATTGAGCTAACCCTTAATTTAGAACTTTTAACCATATGAACTAGATTTATGGTTATGTAACAAAATATAAAACAAACCAGAAAATTGTATGTAGTACACAAGTCAATTTTGCCCTCAGGGGTTAAAATTTAAAATGGATTAAGAAGAAAATAGAGAAGTAGAAGAAGAGGAAGAAATTAGAAGCAAGGTCAAAGGACAAAGGGGGATCACACCAACTTTGGGAAACTGGTGCAGAAGACTGAAGGAAATGAGAGATGGAAGACACAAAAGGAAGAACAAAAGAGAACAGAACTACAACCACAAAGAGACTGGGAATCATGTTTACACTCATAGAAAAACAAGATCAAACAATGAAATGGAAAGAGAAAAAATGTAAAGAAAAAAAGGGTCCACTTCCAGGATTCTCTCTGGTGTCACTAGTAGGTAACATGCGGATGCAGTGAGTCCCTTCTCAGGGAGAAGGCATCACTGGCTATCTCCTTCTTTGTTGCAGTTTCTCTCTTCACTTTCTGCATGGGCTTCAATTCACACGTGAGATTCTTCCTGGGTACAGTGGACCAACTTCCTTCCTTCATGTCTTCCTCACAGTGCTATATTCCAATATTTGGACAGTGTCAGCCTCTCTCAGAAAGGCTGTTGTATTTGCTGCTTACTACTCCCTATTGTACCTTCTATGTAAAGGCTCATGTCATCTGTGAATAAAGATAGTTTGACTTCCTTTCCTATATATGTATCACTTTTATTTCTTTCTCTTCTTCTGGCTGAAGTTTTGGGTAACATATTGAACAGGCATGGTGATAGGGAACACACTTCTCTTGTTCCTAACTTTAGAGGAAAAGCTTTCAGTCTTTTCCCTATTTAATATCATGTTGGTAGTAGGTCTGACAAAAACAGCTTTTTGCCAGATTGAGGAAATGTCCTTCTATACCGTTATGATTTGTAACCAGAGGCCTGCACTGACAAAGCCTCCTGGGCTCATAGATGGTGCTTTTCAGAGGTGGCTGGATCAACTGTTCATGAATGTGGAGTAAGGGTATGTGAATGTGGATTAAAGAGAGACAATTGGATTTTTCTACTAACTGGTTTAGCATTATTCTGACATTGACTAATAGGAAGCCCCATCCTCAATGTGGGAGGTACCAATCAATAGGCTTGTAACTTGAATGGAATACAAGGGGAAAAGAAGGAAGGTATGCTGACTGCTGCTGCCTGCGTGCCCTACCATGGACTGTTTCTTCTCTACCATACTACCTGCTTTGCAGCCAGCTGACTATGGACTGAAACTTCTACAAATTGTGCACCAAAATATACCCTTCTTCCTTTAATTTTGGGTGTTGAGTATTTTTTCTCAGCAACAAGAAAAGTAACTAGGACATACATCTACTTTCTTCAAGGTTTTTATCATGAAAAGATGGTGAATTTTGTCAAAGGCTTTTTCTGCATTTGTTGAGATGATCAAGTGATTTTTGTGCTTATTGCTGTTTATGTGATGTATTACAGTTATTGATTTGCATATGCTGAGCCATCATTCTATCTGTGGGATCCACAGGACATGATATATGATTTATTTGATGACTTGTTACCTTCTACTTGCCAGTATCTTGTTAAAGATCATAGCATACATGTTTGTGAAAGAAATTGACCTTTAATTTTGTGTTTAGATGAGTTCTTATCTGGTTTTGGAATCAAGGCAAGGTTAACGCCCAGGAATGAGTTTGGTAGTACTCCTTCACTTTCATTTTCATTAGAGTCTGAGCAGTATTGGCATTAGATCTTTACTGAAGTACTTGTAGAACTCAGTGGTGAATCTATCAGGTCCTGCACTTTTCTTAGTAGGCAAAATTATTATTATTGCTTACTGCTTCAATTTCATTAACTGTTGGAGTATTCAAGGTTTTTATATAATCTTGTTTCAATTTTAGAAATTCAAATGTGTTATAGTCAGGGATTATAAGAAGAACAGCTACACACAGGACACAGAATTTATAATGTTATTTTATGATGGTCACCCAGAGTTAAATACAAGAAAGTGCAGAAAATCTGTCCCCAACACTAAAGAACTAAAAAGTTCAGCACAGGGCCTGGATCCCACAGTAATGTCCTGCAAGAGTCCAGCTTAAAATCTAGAGCCCATGAAAATGCCTCAGACAAGTACAACTGGAGGTCTAGCGCCCACAACAAGGACTCATGCAAGTCTGTTTTATGGATCTGTGCTGGGAAGGCCCGTAAGTCAGCGACAGAATCTAGAAAGTCTACGCTAGTGGGGTGAAGGATATGTGCCAGTAGGTTGAGGTTTCTACATTGGAGCCAAGAAGTGACCCTCAAAATAAGTACCAGGGCTTCCCTGAAAAGTACCACAGCCATCCTCAGCAACAATGAGGTCCCAAGGTCCTCTGATGATAACAGTCAAGTGTATGTTAGGAAGCCAGCCTGACAAGCTTCTCCTGGAGATTAAACAGCAAACATCTTCCCCTCCAGAGCTAGGAAGAAATGCTCAATGTAAGAACCAGAGCTCCGAGGGATTGAAGACAAGATGGCGACTGGTACGTAGCAGGAAAGAGACCCTCTCTGAGAGAGACAGCTCAAATGCCAGAATAAAACACCCTGGAGAGACCCAAACATCGAGAGATATGGACTCTCACAACCCAGGAAGAAACTAAAGGGCAAAAAAACGCTGGAATATGAGGTCCTGGGGCTACTATTAGTGAAGATAAGATCAGCGAGCATGGAACCCTCCTCAAGCCGCCTGAATTCCTGCCCAACCTGAACAAGCGATCTGCGCTGAAGTGACTGGCTTGAACTGCTGGAGCGCAGAGCTGAACAGCCCTGCATCCAGCTCGTCCGGACCGGCCCTGCACGTGACCCACCCAGAGGCACTGTGAATTCCCACTGCAGCCGCGCTGTCGGCAGTCGGGGAGCCCAGCAGTTCTCAGGGACTGGCATCAACACGCAGTGAGTGATGGGAATAAGACCCTCCCACAGGAAAGGGGAAACCGACTGGACAACATGTTAGATTTGGGCAGGACAGCCCTAACTCCATAAGGAAGTGGCTTCAGCTGGTTGCTCCCCTCACCGAGCGGACTGGTGGAATCTGCTTGGACTAGGCCCCGCCCCTGGCAGGGACCCAGTGAGTCACTACAATATTCCTTCCCTGAGATCAGTGCACAATGATGCAGTGAAGGCCTGCAAAGGTTGACTGGCCCGGAAGGGAGAAGCTAGTGCACACTGCCCTTGGGTGAACGCTAATCTCTGATAACCTATTGAAGAGGGCTAAAGCTCCTAGCCTGCACCCTCTAGAGGAGCCTTAAACAACAAGAAAAGGGTCTGGGAATTACACTGTACACTTGTATGGAAGGAACCAAAAACATGACGAAAGGGAGAAAAAAGAAAACACTCCCAGCCCCCAACCCTGAGAACATTGATCCAGGAGAGGTAAATGCAAAAGAGATTGAGGGCAGCAATAATGCAACATCAAACACAGCATTAGCGGATGTAAAGATATATCTTCAGAACCTCGTAAGCGGGACCAAAACTGAAATATTAATTCAAATTAAACAAGAGATAAGTAGATTAATAAAAGAAGGGCTGGGCACCTCTCAAGAAGACACAGACAGAAGAATGAAGGAACACAAATGGAGAGAAAAATTTAATGAAGAATTCAGAAAAAACCTAGAATTCATGAAGCAGATTCAAAGGGATTATCAGGAAACTAAAGACTCGATAGAAAGCTGGCAAAACTGCTTGAAAGAAACCAAAGATAGACTATCAAAAATTGAACACAGGCTTGCAATGTGGGGTCATGAAAGGGAAGATCTCTTAAA
>PVJX010035846.1:0-17941 GCA_004027295.1 Dolichotis patagonum | reverse complement strand
AATTAAAAACATGTGCTCTTCAAAGGCAAACCACGAAATGGTACAAAATATTTGTAATACAAATATCTAACCAAGGATATGCATCTAGAATATATAAAGAACTTCATCTTAGACAACTATATTTTTTTAAATGGGCAAACATTTGGATAAGCACTTTGCAAAAAGAAAAAAAGCAGCTGCCCTAAAATCATAGGTAAAGACATTCAAAATGATTCGTTTCAGGGAAATACAAATAAAATCATGGTGAGGTAGGTCCTACACCCACTAAACTAACTAAAATGACAAGGACTGTCCAAAAGTTGGTGAGGGATGTGGAGCAAAGGCAACATTACTGTTGGGAATATAACCTGGTACAGCCACCTTGGAAAACAGTATGGCAATTTCTTAGAAGGAACAAAACATACCTTACCATATGGTCCAAAAACTTTTTTATAAGAAAAATAAAAGGACACATCCACAAACAAACTGGTACACAAATGTTTTTATAGCAACTCTATTCACAATAGCCCAAGCTGGAAACAATCCAAACACCTGTTGACAGATGAATAAACAGCTTACACAGTCATAAAATAGATCACTACTTGGTGATAAGAGAATTTATCTCCTGCTTTGTAATACATGTGGATTAATCGCAAAAACATTATGTATCATGATAAAAGCAAGACACTGAGGATTCCCTTGATTTGTACTTCTAGAAATACTCTATGTAAGTAGCCATTAGCCATATGTAACTATTTAAATTTAATTAAAATTAAGTAGAATTTTAAAATTTCAGTTCCTCAATTGCCCTAGCCGATTTTCATATATTCAAGAGTCCTGTGCACATAGAGGCAACTGTATTAGGGAGGCCAGTTACAAAGAACATTCCCATCATAGCATAAAGCTCTCTAGGACAGTGCTATTCTGAAACATGCTAAATTGAACTAAGGAGATAGAATCAGATCAGTGACTGCTGGGGCTGAGAGGGCGGGGAGGGTGAAACTGAAAGCCTACAAAACACGACTGAGGTATTTTCTGAGAAATACTGGAAGTCCTCTACTTCATTCACCTGTTTCCTCGGCAGCACAACTTTCAACAGTAAATGACCGAGTTGGCTGTATAGTGTAACAGTGAAAATCTCAAATGACCACAGCAGCAGGACAGTAGAATCCACCCAGGTTCCCATCCAGTTGCCACCATTTAGTGGAGGAAACTACAGCTCATGTTAGAAACAATTTTTAATTAATTGGTAGGCAAACATCAACACCCTTATTTCCTAATGTTTTTTCAAACTGGTATTTTACAAGCCATTTCTCAATTAATATAAGTGTTTTCCAAAGAATTAAAAATACATGTGACGAAAACTCATCCTGGATAAGATAAACATCACAGAACCACTGTACTCCCCTAACACAGTCTCACATTACAGACTCTCAGTAAAACGATCCTGATTTAATCAAAAGAAGATAGCTTCAGCTTCTGCAAACTCTTTTCTTCACGTTTGTGCCTCCCTTGCCTTCCTATGTGGGTCTCCCACATCGGATATCTTGCCTACATTTCATGATCACGCCAAATAAAACATTTTCTGGATTAAATTACCCTCCAGTCTCACAGAAGTTTCCCCACAAAGCCCTAGCAGATGGGAAGCATTCTAATTCACATACTTAATGTATCAGGTGGCCATTTCTAGCCATTTTCCTCTTTATCTCTTACCATATTTACCACCACTACCAGTTAAGGCCTCTAAAGGCCCTCCACTCAACAGGCTTTTAAAAATGATTCCTGTTCCCTGTGGATGCCCACCAATGAGCTCAAATTCTGGGTGGATGCCCAGGCTAACAGCTGACTCAAATAGCTGATGTCATTCTAACTTGTTTTAGGTAGAGTTTAAAATGCAAGTAGAACACCTCGTTAAAACTCAAAATTCATTTGCGCTGTGCCTCTGATTTCCTGCTGAGAAGTCATGATACGAAGGGGAGAAGTAACATTATTCACACTTCTTATGTAAATGAAAAATAAAAAATGAAACAAATGGGTTTGGAGTTTTATTTTGTTTTGGATTTGACACTTTTTAAATTTGCAGGCCAATACCTTTGCCCTTTTGCTACTTTTTGAGATAGTAAACCCCAACTAAAATATACAGAGCATCTGCAGAGTCCACAGGCTGAAGCCAGCCAATTTCTCTGGCTTGTGACATCAGCCTGTAGGTCCTTTCTCTGACCACAGGAAGGGTGGGGCTGCCCAGGGAGACACAGGGATGTGAAAGTAGGGGAAAGGGACTAAGTGGCAAATCCTATGAGCTGGATGTCATACGCTTTTCAGCAAACCACTATGTTGCATGCCACAAGATGTAAGTATAGAAAGTATGGTAAATATAGTTCATTTTTGGTGTCACATCTCATTGATTCAGATGTTAGTTGTGACTGTATGGGTGCCAGGAATAAAATAAAAACAAGACAAACTTTGGCAGAGAGTTGTATCCTGTTCATATTATAGAAGTAAAATATTTACTGTATAGGACTTGAACAAAAAGCTGATAGGCAAAAGGAAAGATACCATCAGTAATCCTAATTTTGTTATAGCTTCAATTTTTCCCCAATAAAAATATATCTTTTATGAAATTGGAATTATGCTGCATATTGTTTTTATCCTGCTTCTTCAGACAATATAATAACATTAAATAATATTATATTATCTAAAAGAGTAATTTCAGGACATAATGAAATCTATATAAACATCATCAATGTCTTTGCCAAAGTTCTAAATCTTATTTTAAAAGAAAGAGATCATAGTAAATTACATTGCCCTGTCCCCTGAAATCATACCTAATTTCACCTATTTTATGTGCTTACAAACACTGATTCATCTCTGATGATATAAAAGCTTCCAGACTGCTCAATTTTTCTTCCAAGGGATGGTCAACCACATTCAATCACTCCTACAAGAAGTTCTGGGAGCTTTTCTTTCTTCCTCTCTTCTCCTCTACCTCTCCTTTCCAACTAGTACACATGTGTACCACTATACCCAGATACAAGTATTTTTAAATACCTATTATATGCCAGATCCTGTGGCAGGCAATGAGTATAAATGTTCCAGAAAATAAATGGGTCTAACCGACATCTATCAAAGGGATATTTACTAGGTTTGGTTGATATTTCACATTTAATTATCCCAAAATGGAGTGGGGTCGAGGCTGATCAGATGAGCACTAGCCTCTCTCATCCACCATCCCAACACCCACTTTAAGGAGCCTCATCTATAACCTACTTCTGGTCCCGTTTATCAATTCCAGGCCTCTCCATCCTCTTTCTTCCTGAGGAAAGCTTTTCTCAGAAATGTCAACAGGCCTTACTCTCAAGTTACTGCAGTTCCAAATATCCAGAACATTCTCAGACAACCTTGACTGCCCTTGCTCCCAAGAGGGGTCACAGTAAATACCCAGGACAGGCACCAGAGCCTCATTTTCTTTATTATTTCTGACATCTGAGCAATACATGCACCACTATTAATTACTTAACTGATTCTCTCAGGAACCTCTCTATGGAATCTATTGCTAAAGAGATGCTTTAAAAAAGTGTTCTATCTACTAAACTGCAGGCCCATTTTTTTCTATCCTAATATCCTCAGTTGCTTTCCTCTGATGGGATGACAGCTAAAAAGACTTCTGAGACAGTAAACTTTGATTCATTCCACCCATCAACTCCTTGAGAAAATATATCACCATGTGCAGGGTAGTCTCTGGCATTGCCCCCTTATCTGTACTAGGTCAGACCTGTGTCTTACCCCCTCCAAGGTACCTTGCTTAGCATTTCATGCATATAATCTTAGTCAATCTTCACAGCATTACAATTCTAATTTGGATATAAGAAAACTGAAATTTAGAGAGCGTAAACATACTAAGAGTCACACAGCCTCTGGTGAAGCTGAAGTCGAAGTTCAAATCTGGGCAACTGCTTCCCCCTAGCAGGCCTTTTCTGAGTCATTTCTTCCTTTACTGTGAGTTAACATTTCATGACCTCGAAAAGTCCCCCTTACTAGTTCTTCCCACGAGGCTGAGACCAGCGATTCCAATATTTATGTCAGCAGCAGAATCCTGTGAGGGAACTGATAAGAATACACTCACCAGGGCAAAACCCAAGAGGTTCTGACTCAGGAGTGGAAGGCACTTGCTCCTCAGCATCACCAACACATGAGGTAAGCCTCTCTCCAGGGGCCTTCAAACTACACTGAGACACTCCTCTGCTCACAGGCAGGCTCTACATATCAGGGGAAGAGGCTTTTACAAGATGGCATTTGCTGCATTACCTATGATTCCTTTGGAGTTTTAAAAAATGGCAGGGACAATTGGTTAATAGGTACAAACTTTCAGTTTAGGATGATGAAAAAGAAATGGCAGTGGTAGTTACACAACATACATGTCCTTGAAATACCACTGAACTGTATGCTTTAATGTGATTATAAATGGTAAATTTTATGTAATATACGTATGTTTACCAAGATATTTTACCATATTTTATGTAATATATGTTTTAAATGGCAAGACTAGCTGCCCTGGGGAAGACACCTCCTCCTACTGACCTGAAAACAGGTAAAACTTAATCCTGAGGAATTCCTTAAGACAGGAACAGTTATAAGGCAAAACTTACAGTCAAGTTGGCCCTTAGATGTGCCCACTTCCATTCTGGGGACAAGAGAGTGGGCAAGGTCTGTCATTGCTCAGAGTCCCAAAGGCACTGTGATGCTCATCCCCTGCCTGCCCACAGCTGGGCAGCATCTTGTCCCTAACATAACTCATGGGTGTCTATAAACATAATAAAGAAGGAAGAGCTTAAACAAAGCTGGGGAAAGAGCCTGCTTCAGAGCTCCAGTAGCAGCTGCATCCAAAGACCTGTGACAAGTGTCTCAGCCATACCTGGCCTGTTCTGTCTTACCTTTCTGATTTCAGTTCAAATGTCATCTAAGAAAGGCTTTGCCTCAAAGGCAGCCCCTCCTCCTCACCTACCCTGACCTTCTGTAATATGACCCTGACTGGCTGGCTTGCTAGCATGTACCACTGCTGGAAATTATACTTTTATTAGTTCTCTAGTTACTTGTTTGTCCACACTAAATAGAACCAGAAGTTCTTGATAGTTGGGAATGTGCTGGTTTTGTTCTCTGCTTTATTTTCAAATCCTCACCTGATATACAATAGGAATTCAGTAAATATTTGTATAATAAATGAGTCAGCCTCATTTGTTTCACTGTGCAGAATGGGTCTTTTCTACTTCATAAAGTGATGTGTAGGAACAGTCAAATGAGATCAGGTATCCCAAGGTGCTTCATAAAAGGAAAGAGGACACCTATGTGGTGGGGTCATCATGCTTGAGGGTAAGAGCCATTTGTCAATCCCAGTTCCTCAAAGGCCTCTGGTTGTGACTTTGGCCCAGTGGTTAGCCCTCCCCTTACTTCTTCACTCCTTCTAGGCAGAGTTATTGAAATCTAAAGATGACAGTATTTTACCCAGCAGGCCAGCTGAATAGAGTACTACCAAATCATTACAAGGTAAGGCCTTTCAGAATTTTCTCACCATGGAGCTCAAATAACAAGACAGTGCTTACCAAGTTAAGGACTTGGCAGAAGTCATATATGAGTAGAACCACAAAAGTGCTTTCTGCCCCATAGTTAGCTGAGTTTAATAAGTATTCATTGGGCTCCCAGTATATTTTTGATCCTTGGTTGATTCCCAAGAAGAGAAAATTGACTGTGACTGTCAGTGGAGTGGAGAAGACAGGCATTAAAATGAAAACTCCAACTCAGTGTTACAAATCTTGACTGAGATTAATCAACAGAAGGCTTCCTAGAGTGACTGAGACATAAACTAAATGAATGTTTGCAGTATATAGTGATTATATTCATCATGCAGAGTTGGTACACAGAATGATTACATTCATAATGCAGAATTGGTACATGAACGTAACACATCGTAATTCTTTTTATTCCCCTCTTCTCCCTCTCCCCTTCCTCCATTTCTAGATCTCCTTCCCATTTGCAAAACATCCATCTCCCTACTTTCTATTATAATTTTTTCTCTTTAAATTATTTATACTTTGGGTTTCTCATATGTAAGAGAAACCATGCGGTATTTGTGCTTGCATGTCTCAATTATTTCACTTAACTTTATAGTCCCAGGGTGAATTCATTTTCCTACAAATGAATTTATCCTTCTCAGTGGTAGAGTAGTACTCCAATATATATAAATACCATATTTTCTTTATCCATTCATATGTTGATGGACATACAGCCCAATTCCAAGATTTAGGTAATATAAATTGTGCTTCTATAAACATGGCTATGTATGTGTATCATTATATGACATCTTTAATACTTTCAGGAAAAGATCTAGAAGGGGAATAACTGGGTTGAATAGAATTTCTAGCTTTAGTTTTTTGAAGAATCTCCATATTGATTTCCATAATGGTTGTACTAGTTTACATTCCCACCAGCTTTATAGAAGGGCTCTTTTTCCATGCAGCCTTGCCAACATTTGTAATTATTTGATCACTTGATGACAGGCATTCTTTCTGGAGTGAAATGGAATCTCAGTGTTGTTTTAATTTGAATTTCTTTAATGGCCAGAAATGTTGGACATCTTTTTTCATGTATATATTGTTCATCTGTACTTCTTCCGGAAAGTTTTTATTCATTTGAGTTGTCCATTTTTTCACTGGGTCTTTTATTGGGGGGGGGGCGTCTAATATTTTGAGTTCTTTATATATTCTAGATATTAGTTCTCTGTTTGAGGAATAGCTTGCAAAATATTTTTCCCATTTTGTAGTGTGTCTCTTCACTCTGCTGGTTGTCTCCTTTGCTGTTCAGAAGCTTACTAATGTGAAATAGTCCCATTGTTGGTTCTTGATCCTAAACTGAATGTAAAATAGAAGACAGCAGGATGAAAAAGAGTGAACAGCTCAGGTTAGGCATAGGATGGAAAGACCCCACATGATGTTCAGGCAGCTCCAAGCACTGAAGGCATTGGGCATTTCTTGACAGAGTATTTAAGAGGCAAGGGGCAGGCAGAAGGCAGAGCGCCTAGGCTGGGAGATGCGCCTAGAAAAGGAGGCACTGACCACCCTCCTTTGAGCTGTTTCAAACACTGTAAGCAGCAGCTATGTGTGCAGTAAGCCCATTCTTTCATCCAGCAGCTCAGAGGGCACATCTAGCTTGGCTAGAGTACAAACAGGCAAACAGATTTCACTGGGCTACAAGTAGGCAGACTTGAGTTGAGAGGAGCTAGGTTTAGAAAGCTGGAAAAAAAAATACCAAGAGCAGAAATTCCCCATCAGACCTATCTCCCACATTGGGAACATAGACTATATTGGTGATTCTAGATTTCCTGGGAGGCTGTGCATCAGGCAGTTTCAGCCTGGACTGTGCAGAATCCTCAACAGCCAGGTAGGGCTAAGAAAGAAGGAGCACCAACTGGACCCCCTGGGTTAGCCCAAATGCAACCTTCTGTGAGTCATGATGATGATTTACATAAAATAATTATATCCCCGCCAGGGATTTAGCTCGGTGGTGTAAGCACCTGCCAGGCAAGTGTGAGGTCATGAGTTCCATCCCCGGTACCCCCTCAAAAAACAAAATCATATCCCCAGTTTGCTCGCAAGATATGATGTGATTCAGAACAGGAAGGGCAGGAAAGCCAGAAAAGGAGACAAAGACAGAGACAGCATGTCATGAAGTTGAGATAAATTAAGTGAAAAAGAGGGTCCCTTTCACTTTTTTCCCAGTTGTCTTTACAAAGGAGCTCCTTAATCCCATGTACTCAAGAAAAAGGTGAATTTTATACTAGTTTTTCACATGTAGATACATTTTCAGGGTTCTTCTGAAGATCATTAAATGCTGTGCATTCATTTAGATAGTATCTATAAAAATAAAAATGTTCTCAAACCCAACCCAGTCCTCTCCTAATCAGTTCTTCCAGCTTTAGATAGAGCTGTGGATGGATGTGAAGGACCTCATCTCATTAGCATTTCCCATTCCTCTCTTGCCAACCCACAACCTCCATTTCCGGCAGCATAATGGTGTTGAGAAGATCCTGTCTCATACAGTTTATGAACTCCTGGGCTTACTGTATATCAAGGCACCCCAGTGCCTGCTCAGTAGTCTTCTCAGAATGAACAGCTGCAGAATGAACAGATGCGCAAGTTGGAAATAGTGTACACGCCATCCGTAGGAGAATCTGTAAATGAAACATGGTACATCCACACCTAGAAAAGCAGGTTTTGTTGTTTTTATGACTTAAATCTGGATAAATGTACCTAGAAAGACTTCTACAGCATACTGTTATATTTTTAAATAAAAATAAATTGAGCAACACATACGAACTCATTTATGTAAAACACCACACAGAAACAAAAGCGTATTTTATGTGCAAGTGTACAAAAACATAAATGCATAAAATAATTCTGTAAGTTAGCCACCAAACTAAGCAATGGTGGCTACTCCTGAAAAAGAACAGAATTAGATGGGGCGCATCATGGGGTTTTTACTCTATCTACAGTGTTTGTATTCTTTACAAATAAGAATTTAGCTACTACTTGTTTGATTACAAATAAATAATCTAATGTTTTAAAATCTGAAATCATTATATCTTCATCATCCTGTAGACTTTAATGAGTTAATAAATAGCACTACAAAGGCAGCAGAACTAGTTTCCACTTGGGCAAGGGTTTATTTATCTTGCTTATCTCAAGTTAGAACCAACAATGCTAATGATTCCAAATAGCAGTGGCCATTCCTTCCCACACACAGCTTCAACTATCACCTGGATGGATGACTCCCAAACACCTCTTTCCAGACATAGCCTCTCCCTTGCACTACAGTCCTGACTTTCCAACTTCCTGTCAGATACGGCCTACACACCATACTCAAAGCCAGACTCCTGTACTCTCTCCTCCCTTCTATTCATCTCTTTTGCCTGTCTTCTCCTTCCTATTAACTAACACCTCTTTTTTCCCCAGGAATCCAGAAAGGAAACTTCTCACAAACCTCTAGCTCTTTTTATCCACATTCCCATTGCCAAATATTCAGTTAGTTTTTACCTTCTGGTGAGTTTGCTAAAAGGTTCTGTTAAATTCCTTCTGTTGCCACTGACCCCTTTCCAATTCAAATCCTTTCTACCTATCACCTGGACTAGCAGGATCACCATCAAGTGGTCTTCTTGCCCTTGATTGCTTTGACCCTCCTATTAGTGGTTCCATTGGGTGAAGGATCAGATATCACCCCACTGAAGTCACTTTGAGCTTTCATTCTATTAACTATTACATTAGCTATGTCCCGAGCTTTGAGGCATCTAAAATTTGGGGAAATGGCTTTATGTCTTGAGCAAGTATCTGATAAAAATAAAATAAAATATTTTTTAAAATATATAAATATATAAATATATAAAAAAATATAAAAATATAAAAGTGAACCCAGTACAAGGCTCTGGTTACAGATCTCTTTCTAAGGAAACCCAGAGCTTATCAATAGACTAAAGAAAGAGTTTTTAAAAATTTAGCGTTGGATGCTTTTTATTTATGCCTTGTAACAGTCATTGGCAGGAGGTACTGTTACCCCAACGTTAGAGATTTTGAAACCAAAGGAGAGAATGGTGAGGTAACTTGTGAAAAGCCTCACAGCTATTAAATGTTCTTTTCATAGGAACTTGTTTGTTGGTTCTAAAGCTCATAGTTTTCCCACCACATAGTTAGAATCTTATACAGACCTTTACCTTCTCAACAACAAAACACACTCCTCTTACTCTGTGTTAAAGACTTTTCACATTCTGTCTCTGAACCTACCTTTGTAAAAACGATCCCTCTAAGTGTTCAGCTTAGTAAGAAATTTCATGTTCTCTATTTCATTTCATCCTCATCACAATCCTATGAAGTAGGTACTGCAAATATGTCCATTTTACATATTCAGAAACTGATACAGAGATTAAAACTAACTTCATTTGTAACCAGAAATCAGCAACAATTTTTTACATAGCCTAATGAAGGTCACTTACCTAGTAAGCAACAAAGCTTGATCAAACACAGGCCTGTCGGACTACAGAGATAATTAGGAGGTAGAATGAAGAGGAATTTCCATTTGTATAAGCAATCAAGGTGAGTTTATTGAGTACCTTTGTGGGAGGCTCAATATTGTGCAAGGGTTAAATGTAAAAGAAATGAAAACCACTGAGGTCCCTGTCCATGGCTTCATGGGGCACACAATCTCCCACAATAGATAAATATTAAAATGGAAGACTGCTGGGTATGGTGAGGACTGGGAAGGAGAAACTTCCAGTGCTAAGTGGGGGTGAGGATACTGGCTGTGGCAAGTGGGTCGGCAAAGGTTGCATTTACTCTAAAGGAGAACTAAGGAGAAATTGGTCTGGGATAAGATTAAGTGTCTTTTGGGATTCAAATTTTGAAATGTCATGCAGGCAGCTGGATATGTAGCTCTGAATCTCAGGACTAAGAAATGGGCTGCAGACAAGTTTGCATTATTGATGTAAAGGTTCAACTCATGGAGTTGAGAAGCCCCAATGTATATATGAGATGGACAAGAGAAGTGAACATCTCAAAGGAGACCATGCCAACAAATACCCTCCTGTGAACAACCTTCTCAGGATGCTCCACCTTTTCCTCAAGAAGGAAGACTTTCATCCTTTCCACCTAGCCACATCTGCACTCTGCATGAGAAAACTCTCTATGTTGGTCTATCCATTTAACAACTATCAGGGACACAGACTGCTTGGTAAGGACATTCAAATTTTAAGGTGTTTGTACCCTGATTGCCTAAATGGACTAAAAAGTCTTTGATAGCAAATCCTGAGTGCAGAATTAAAAACACCATAAAGGTCCTCCCTCATCGAAGAACCAAACAGACTACTTAATTCCAAAAAGAATATCAAGCAATAAGTCAATAGTTGAGCATTTATGAGAACTAGTTACTCCAGATGACCTGACTGGTTTCCTTAATACGACAGCATCCAATGCCTGGGCGTTCTCCCAGATTTTCCCCTGAGCCTCTGCACCACATAGAACTGCTCACTCTTCGAGCGCATTCTAGTCTTACTCCTTGGAATGTGCTGCCTCAGTCCCAGCAGCCTTTATGTCCAAAATTCTCCAAACCGAAAATAAATTTCTTCAGAAAGAAAAAAAGAGAATGGAAATGTTTTACTAAAGAAAATACCAAATAGCAACAATAGAAGCTTCTTTCTCATGAGTCAAGTTACAGTTTCAATCAAGTCCCTTCAGCAAAAAACTGTCAAAATTTACAACCCATAAATGAATCTGCTTTTTTATGTTTTATACTATCCTTTCACAAATAAATAAATATCAGACAAATTAAGAAAGGGAGAGAATTAGCAATATCTTGTTTCCCAATTATAGAAATGAGGGCTCAGGTAAGCTCAGGGGGGCTGCAGCTCAGGAGGTACTCAGCATCCAGCACAATGCCTGACCCACAGCAGTGCCCCAAAGTAACTGCTGAAGGGATGAGCAACAAGGACACACAGATGAGCGGTGATGTGTAAGCATCAAGAATGTGAAAAAGGCTAAGGTGAAGAGGCAACCAACCAGCTCCTTTTCTCTTAGAGTTAAATTCTCCTCAACTTCTCCAGAGACACACCTAAGAAAAACATTTAGGCTATTTTCTTGGACAGATAAGCACTTTCACAGGTAAACAAAATACATGCTATTTAATTTTTTAAGATTTTATAACCAATTTCCCTCCTCTTTTCTGTCTATCTTTTGTTTATGTGGGTTCTTCTGTTTGTTTATTTAGTGCTGGGGATCAAACCCAGGGACTCAAACATGCTAGGCAAGTCCTCTGCCTCTAAGTAAAATTTTACTTTGATACAGGTCTGGCTAAATTTCCCAGGCTGGCCTCAAATTTGCAACCCTTCTACCTCAGCCTCCCGCATAGCCGGGATTACAGGCAGGGACCACCACACCCAAAAGAACATGTTGTTGTTATTGCTGTTGTTGTTGAAGTTAAACACTTCACTTAAACCAAAACTTGATGTTAAAACTGACTTGAGATTGTAGGATACTGCTGCACCCCAGCTTTGCCTTTCAGGCTTACTGCGCTGCTCTGTAATACTTTTTCACTCCAGAAAAGGAGACCCACACTCTGTGCCTCAAGCATGGTACCTAACCAGAGATTCTACTTCTGCCTGTCTTATAAAGGGTGAAAAGAAATAAATGTCCCCATTAAAAAGAGAGGGAAAAGACATTCCATTTTCACCTCACAAGAAGCAAATTTAGAGGCAACCCCTGCCTAACACCAAACTTCTTCCAAGAGCACACTCCATTTTCCCCAGACTGCCTCCCACAGAAACCCTGACACTCAGAAAACCACTAGGGGTCTCCTGGAATTAATCTATGCACACCCGCCAGTACCAGGCTAACTGTAATTCTGGCCTGAGATGACAATGGCTAAAACAGAACTACTTTTAAAGTCAAAAGGAAAATCTAAAGCACTTCTCCATTAGTATCTCTATCTTTAAGACATAATTCGTTAACAAAATGATAACAAACTGCCACAACAAGATTGCAAACATAGTTTAATGGTAGGTAAAATGTGAAAAACATCAATCATCTCAAAAATGACCTTTCTGGCATTTGATAAAATCCAACTCCTTTCACTTTTTAAAATCCAGGAATACCACTTTCTCAAAGTGACTTAAACCAGAAGCCAACAACAACTGTCTAGTAAATATAAATCAGGAATAAAATAAAATAGAGGCCTACGTATTACCTTTGCCCTTGTTTATTACTTGATCTGAAATGATTTTAAAAAGAAACAATTATTGTTTGTGGATAATTCTCTACCTAAAAGAATCAGGAGAATCTAACTAGAAAAGTAAGTAAAAAATATAAAACATTTCAAAAACATAACTAAAAACAATAGGATTAACATGAAGAATTCTATCAAACTTGACTAAAAAACATTTGAATAAATCAAGAAACAAAGTAGGGGGGAGAGAGTAAATGCTGCAAATACATTAATTCTTCATGAGGATATATATGTGTATTATAATCCCAACCGGAATTTCAATGAATTTTTGAGATTTTGAGAAAATGTCACATAATTGAATTTGCAAGAATAAGCAAGGAAGTAAGTAAACGCTGAATAAGTACAATGAAACAGAATTTGTTCTATGAGATATTAATGTGAGGATAATATAACTAGTATTCATTCAAGAATTAACAGATTGGGCTGGGGATTTAGCTCAGTGGCTCAAGCACAAGGTCATGAGTTCGATCCCCATACCAAAAAAAAAAAAAAAATTTAACAGATATCTTAGACCCAAACTGATTTCAAAATATAGACTATGTGCTTAGAAATTATCTAGGATTATTCAATAAATAACACAGGAAAACTATTAAGGTACTTAAAAAATAACATTGGTCTTCAACTGATAACATCTATGTACAAAACTGACTCCAAATATGAAATTGAATGTAATACAACACTATTAGGCTGAAAATAATCAAAAAACATAAAGACTAAAAATCTAAAAGTAGGCATCAAACAAAAATTAAAATTTTCTGTAAATTAAAAAGCATGATATACATTTTAGAACTTAAAATTTTAATTTAACATGCAGTATCCCATAGTAGAGATAAACACAATCCACTAAATTATGAACAATGTTAGGTGAACAAATTATAAAATAAGACAGTAAGTATGTTCCCAATTTGGAGGGAAAAAAAGCATGGAGAGGGGAAGTAGCCTGAAAACTACATATCGCATTTAATGATGCAAGATGATAGAATTGTGGGTGATTTTTTACAACTTTTTCTTTATCATCCTTTTTAAATTTCCCAATTATACAAAACTTGATTATTTAGTAACCAGAGAAAACACTAAGGGAAAAAACATCAAATTACAAACAAGAAAATATCAAAAGTATGATTTAAAAAAAATTTTATATTTATATTTAATTGAAAAATCCTGTTTAAGAAAAGAATAAAAATAAATTTTAAAAAAAGAAAATGAATGGCAAGTACACAGAGAACACAGTAATTGACCAAAAAAAGGCAAATTAATGACATACAAAACAGGTTTTCACTATTACTCAAAGAAATGCACTTTTAAAGTATGAGAAATCCCAAGTTTTGCTTACCAAACTAGCAAAAGAAAAAAAAAAGAGATCATAAAAGCAGTAACTCTCACCAGGACACTATTTGAAAAGACCACTCTAATATATCATTAGAAGTACAAATTAGTAGTGTTATGGTTCGTGTCTGAATGTACCCCCAAAGATTCATACAGTCATGTGGACAGGATTCTAGAATTTGTGATTGACTCATGGTCCAATGCTGGGATTATGGGTATTAGCACTAGACCCACCCTAGGGTGGGTGGCCTACATACAATATAAGGGACAGAGTCTTCTCTCTACGTTCCTCTCCTTTTGCTCTTACTGCTTTTGTTGTCTTCTGCCACCATGAAGGACTGCCCCTCTGCCACACCACCCTGCCTTGGAGTCAGTTGATTATGGACTGAAACCTCTACAAACTGTGATTGAAATAAACCTTTCCATCCTTCATTTTGGGCATCAGGTATTTTGTCTCAGCAATAACAGAAAAGTAACCAGCACAGATAGTATTTTTGGAAAGTATTTTTGACAACACTATCAAGAGGCTCTAAAAAAAGTACCCTTTACCAGCCCTTCCTGCGAGTCAGCACCATGCGTGGGTTGTGGGGAAAAGAACCAGACATCAGCCCTTTGCGCGAGCTGGTGCCATTCATCGACTGCAGGGGAAGAGAACAAGAAGCCAAGCCCTTCTTGTGAGCTGGTGCCATTCATAGACTGCAGGGGAGGAGAACAAGAAACCAACAAGAAGCCAAGCCCTTCTTGTGAGCTGGTGCCATTCACAGACTGCAGGGGAAGAGAACAAGAAGCCAACAAGAAGCTAAGCCCTTCCTGCAAGTTGGTGCCATGCAAGGGCAGCCGAAAGGAGAACCAGATGCCATCCCTTTCCTGTGAGCTGGCACCATTCAGGGACTGCGGGGGAAGAAACAAGAAGCCAACAAGAAGCCAAGCCCTTCCTGTGAGTTGGTGCTATGTGTGGGCCACTGGGAGGAGAACCAGACACTAGCCCCTTCTGTCATGAGGGCTGAGAAACAAGAAGAGCCAATATCTCCTCCCACACCACGCCTTGCCGTAAGCCACTAGCTAATCTGGAGAAACACAGGCTGTGATGATAGCTATTGAGGCAAAATACAGCTTAATGCTTGTAGTGTTTGGTGTCTCACTGACTTTGCAGGTCTAAAGCCGATAGTCTGATCATTTATTTAGAGGATAACAACATGCAATGTAGCATCTATGGGGGTCTCCTTCTGAAGGTGGTAGCCACTGTTAATTCCCTGTCATCTTGTTTTGAAGTACTGTGTTGTTTTCATTGTTTTATTTGGTTAGGCTTTATTCTGTTTTGCCTTGTTTGATTTTATTATATATGATGGCTCGGGCAGCTATTTCAAAGATAACAAGATATATTATGGTAGGCATTTTGGATTTACTATTATGTTTGTTTGAAGTCCTGTATTGTGTTGTTTTGTTTTTATTGGTTCTATTCCATTCTGTTTTGCTTGATTTACTGTATCTGAAGGTATGGGCATATTTTGAAGACAACAAGAGGCATTATGGTAACCACTATTGATTTCCTATTATCTTGTTTTGAAAGCCTGTGTCACACTGTTTTGTTTTGTTTAGTTTTATTGTTTTATTTTGCTTCATTTTAGTCTCTTTAAAATAAAAATTACCAAAAAAAAAAAAAATACCCTTTCAAGTAGTAATTCCCTTCTAATACTCTGTGCTAAAGAATTAGAAGTTGGGTACAACTGTATGCACCTGTAGTCTCAACTACTCAGGAGACTGAGACAGGAAAATCACCTGAGCCCATGAGTTCGAGGCCAGTTTCAGCAACAGCAACATGCCCATAAGGAATGGAAGAAAGAATTAAGAGCTCTGGACGATAGAGAGATATTTAATAGGAAAACAAAATGGTGATTGCCACTAAACAGCAAAGGCATGGGCAGGTCCTCTGTAAAACTATACAAAGGATAAGATAACCATAAAACCAGAGTTTGGAAACATTTAGTGGCTTGGGAACCACTTCGTGGTGGAATATGAAGCAAAGAATCCAGGATCCAAAATTGTATATGCTGTTATTTATGCTGCGAGCTCAATTTTGCTTAAAAATCTAAAATTCCAGTTTTACCTCTCTCCCAGCTATGAGGCTTTGGACAAACCTTTTAGTTTCCCCGAGAGACCAGTTCCTTCAACCCTCAAAGCAAGAGACAGCAAAGCTTGGATCACTCTTCCTTTCTGTTAGTTCTAATTACTGGATGACATAGAATATAATAAAAGAAAATTAGTAAATCATAAACAGATGTGTAATGTCTGCATTAATCAGTAAAAGACAAAATTTTAAATTTTAGTTGTTAAAACTTCAAGGTCTTTTAAATGAGTATCTCCTAAGGAGGTAACGTATTTTAGACTTGCCTGCTTAGATAGTGACAGCCCTTCAGAAAGCATAGCGTGGCTAGAAATAAGCATACTATGTCTTATACTCTGTGACTAATTTGATCTGGGTTTGCTGGTCTGAGACAGGAATACCCTTCACCTGTCCTCAGTCACTGCATGACTTGGCAGTGGAAAAGCCCATGGCATTCCCAGGAAAGATGGGGCAGCCCAAAGCTCAGACCAAAACCTTAGCAAGAGATGCCACCAGGGAACACACCAGGTTTTCTGACTAACAGCCCTGAAAATTCATTTTTAAGTTATTTTTACAAATGTATGTAGCTTCTACCAGTAGCTCAAGAAATTCGTCTTCCTCCCTAAGATTCAAACAATAATTAAGCATGTTTCTTTTACAGCTACCTCTAGCTTTACCAGTCCTTTTCACTGTGAATTTTAAAACCACGTCAAAGCCACAATTGAAAGACAAACATCAAGTTCAGTAAACCAAGCAGAGTTAAGGATGAACTACCTGCAGAGAAGCAAATCGGCTAGGACCCCAAGCTCTGCCCTGTCTTTCAGATTCACTGTTATGGGGGGGTCCACCCCAAAAGCAAACTCACTTTTGTGAATTTTACCCATATCTGTAAGACTGACAAAACAGTCTAATAAAGACCAGTTTAGGTTTTCTAGGCAAATATTTTACAGGTGAAAATATGTTCATCAATGAAATCTGAGTTCATGTTATGAATAACAACAAAGAAATTGAAACTTTCTTTAGAAATGATAGGAACTTGAAGCAGTTCCAGTGATATACAAATTAAACTGTTATATGATATTTTAATCTTAGACGTGTATAGCATGTACTTGGTCACATGTGTTTTTCCTAAAAGATTTTTTTCCATTCACTGGATTTTCCATAGTCAGTAATATTATATAGTTTAAACCTAAAATGAAGTCATCGAAACAGTCTTCCTTGATTCTGCCTCTTCTTTAATTCTGGGTACAGCAGCCTTACTGTTTTATTACTGTAACATAGCCATTCTTATCAAGCAAAAAAATACACAAATGTTAGCTGAGTTCTCTTAGAACTCTGGTTTTGGGTGTACCAAGAGTTAGTCTTTTGGAAACCCTTTTACTATTTTTATACACTAAGCACCTTTCGTGCAGGATAGTACACAGCCACAGAGCCAGCACCAACGCCACCACCAAATAGAACTGCAGATAATGGATTTTGGTCAGACACGATTGATAATGACTCTGGCCTGTACTAACTACGCTGTCAAGATTATCACCTTGCTTATGTTTCCTCCCCCTCAGGTACCTTCTTCCTCCATTCAAGCAAGTGACCTACTGCTTGGGGCTTCAAGGTGAGTATCAAGAGTAGAAAAAAATCTGAGTCTTTTTAGCTTTTCTTTTCAAAACTTATGCCCTAAGGCAAGGCAGAAGGCATCACAATCCCTGATTTGAAATTATA
>PVJX010035845.1:0-17961 GCA_004027295.1 Dolichotis patagonum | reverse complement strand
GAATACCTCTCAGGATGATACACATTGCAAACAATTCAAATATTATTCTTATAATCAGCTTTCCACAGCATGCAGTAAACCTTTATGACCATGAAGGAGTGGCCTTTGGATAAAACTTTTAGAAACACCGAGGGAGTTCAACCAGTCAAAACCCTGAGTTCCTTTTGCTGAGTCTTAGGTTCTGTATGGCTTCTTTGTTCTTTTATGCAGAGAAAGGACACATGAAGACCTGTATTGAGCCTTTCCTTAGAACAGTGCTTCTCCAGGTGGTTAAGATGCAGATTCTGATTTAGTGGGCTGTGGCTGGAGCAAGAATACTGCATTTCTGTTGATCTGTAGATCTCACTTCTAATAGGAAGACAACACTGCCAGGAGAGATAGATAGGAAGTTACTGGTGAATTTGTGGACTTTGAGAAATAAAAATGGAAAATCCTCTTGTGCTCAAAATATACATTGAAACTGATTAAGTTTCCAGTAGGAAAATAAACAGTGCTGCATTTTACAGTCCATTAATTAAAGTTTGATGAGTGTGACGGCTATGCAGAAAGCTTCATGAAATGCGTAGAACAGATAGGTATTTACCGATCAGATGAGAATTATTTGTAAATCTTAGCAGCCAGAAAGAATTGAGCAAATAAATTTCAGATTCTTTTGCCCACTGATGTCAGTTTTTAAACAGGAAAAGTTATCTGTTGTATCACTGTCATTATTATAACTAATATTTTTATCATGAGGACACTAGCATCTTCATGATGAAAAATATTTTATCAGAATACATTACTAGTGATTGATTCTATTTTGTATCCAACCCAAAATCAGTCAAACAGCGTTAAATAGACCATATTGTGATACAACTTTTATACAGGTCAGCAACAACATTCAACCTAACAAACACAGCTTTCACTGTGTATGCATTCAACTAGTTCAAAAATCAGATTATGTATTGAAGTAGCTATCTCCTCCTTGATGGGACGTAGGAGAAGCAAATAAAACAAGAATAAGAATGATGAATAGCATCTTTGTAACATTTTTCTTTATTCCTTTTACATTTTTCAAGAGCATAATCAATGATGAATCTGACACTATAATGATCAAGCACAAGATAAAGTGCCCCAGTATTGATGGCCCCTCTTTTTGTAATGAAAATATTCAGAATAAGATTTCATTAAATTGGGTTAATTGAGGTTGAGTGAATTCGAAAAACACGAATTATGGTAAGCTTTAAAAATGTATTACTTTTAAATACCCACAATAACTAAAATGAAGCTCAAAGAGGGCACTTTAATGAATGAATAATAATTTAACTAATTAGATATTCACTTAATATTGTAAATAGATGATTCTAAAACATTTGAAGGTTTTAGGAAATCGTTCTTAAATACTTTTATATTCGCCATAAGTATGTTTGTGAGCATCTTTTTGAAACAGTAAATTGCACCAACCAAACAATTCACGCCCTTCTTAACATATATAATATGATTTGACTGGAAATAATAAAATCTCACTGACATTACAGTTGGCTGTTTTATTTGGCTATTGTGCTCTCGGGTCATAGGTTCATTAACACACGCTTTGGTTACATTTTGACCACGCCAAGAGGCAGTTCGTAAGTGACCTAAGACTATTCATTGGTTTCTTGCCATTCAAAGAGGGCAGATCTCACTGCTTGCCTGGGTTTCCGACGCCGTTGGGAAGCCGGCCGTGGTGTCTTCCAGAAGCTTGCATTCCGAGGTGCTTGTCTATAGGTGGAGCCGCCTATCTGGGGTTTGATGAAAACTCCTTCCCTGATGATTCTATTTTCACATTTAAAAAAAAAATAATCTCCCAATTAACTGCTTCAATATGTTTATGAAATTTCTAACCTGATAATACCAACAGGCGTAACATTTGGTGGAGATATTTTGATGTGAGCGGAGCTGGTAGTGGTAATACAGCAATAATTGCCGGCTCATTTACGGACTATTTAGGTCGTGCAGTGAGCCAGATGAGAACAGCTAATGAGCACAGCTTCCTGCTGTAATTAGTCAAACAGTGGTGGCTCACAGATGATTTACAGTTTGCAAAAAAATCTGTGTATTTACTGAAGTGCTTATGTATTCTGTAAAGTTGTGACAAAGTAACAACTCGGGGATGTTGTGCTTTCTGCTCCCACATATTCTTCGGAGACATTAAACAATAATGCTATCAACACCCACAGGCTGGTGGGGAGCGGCGCAAGGGCTAGGAGGCTTCGGGTTTTCCCTTCCTTGCTTCTCCTCCTGCGTCTCTCTTTCCCTTTCACAGGTCTCCTTGACAGTCTGAACCACCAAGAGCCTCTGCAGCTCTTTGGTCCTGTCTGCATAGAGCGAGGCTGTCCAGGACCCTCCGGACTTCCTTTTGGTAATCAGGTTTTTAAAACCTCTTATTATTGGAATAAGTAGGCTCACATAGCTGCAGGGCGTAGTGGTCTGTTTTTGGCAAGTCAATTCTCCATTTTCAAAGAGGATTTAGGCCAGGAATTCACAGCATAACAAACACAAAAAGCACTAATTACTGCAGGTTTTGAGGAGATCTTGATTTGAAGAATACTGTTTAAAATTTTTTGGTTTGAGATTTCCTTGGGTTTTAGAATCACGTCTGAGACTGGGCTTTAAATCGATATGAACGATTAGCTGACATTGCTGTCAAAGAAAGTGGTTTGCTACTGTCGAAAATCCTTACATTTTTTCCTGGTGTCTTTTCTTGTAATGGCATTATTTTCTTTTCATTCTAATATTGGTATAAATAGCATATGAATGCCTCTGATCAAGTTTAAATGCTGCCACCTTGCTTGCAAACCCCCTTCAGGTCACTGTGGCAGCCAGAATAGACAATCTTGTAGAGAAATCCTTGGAAAGCAGCAGGTGAGGAGTTCTTTATGGCTGAGTAGTATTCCACTGTATAATCAAAAACACTTTTTTTTTATGCATTTCTCTGTTGATGGGCACTTGGGTTGTTTCCAAGATTTAGATAACAAGAGCTCTCTTTTGTTAAATACCACTAAATGTCGAGCGCATTAGAATCAATTTGCCCTAAATTGGTACTCAGTTAATACTTACTAAAAGACCATGGTCTCTGTTCTGTTATAGAATATAAGGCAAAATTGGATTTTTTTTCATTGTTGATTCAGTAATAGAGACTAATGCAAGCCACAAGCAGAAAAGAACTAAATGTAACTAAACTTTGTAAAAGTAGAAGGACAGTTAAACTGAAATTCAAATTTTGTTGCTTTTTGTCTACTGACATCGAGAAGCAGAAGCCCTTATTCTGAGTTCCTTACCGCTGATTTTACCCAGTGTTGACAATAAAGATTCCTGTTCCCTCAGACACTTTCTGAGTCTACATTCTTTCTTTTAAATGGTACTTACTAATTCCCAGTAAGTTTAGAATCCTGCTAAACTACTCCTTACTTGAATGTAAGTCTAGATCAGTACAAAATCATTCTGTTCATCACCAGGAGTTGATGTAGACTGTATTCTGTATCAAGCTGTGTTTGACATATGAATAATTTTTGGAGCTATATCTTTTAGCTAGACTTTTGTCTCAAGTAACTGAAAACTCTGTCTTAAAAAATCAATAGAAGTTATCCTAAGAGATTTTTGTTCTCTCTCCTTTTTTTAAAAAAAAATTCTAGAATGCCCACCAGATAGATTCAATAGAAAACACATGCTGCTTTTATCCTTTTTTAAAATCTTTTTTTCTTTCTCCCTTCCTTTGTTGTTCCCTTCCCCCATTGTAGCTCCTCATTCCTTTCAAACAATTTCTTCCCTTTTCACAATAGCTATCATACATTATTTACTCTTTAAGTTTCTTACAACAGGGAGACAATGTGATGTTTACACATGTGAGTCCCATTTATTTCACTTAGAAGTACGGTTTCAAGTTGCATCCATTTACCTAGAAATGTCTCATACTTATCCTTCTTTAAGGCAGAGTGGTACAAAAGCTATGATTTAAAAAGGTTAAAATGGAAAAAAGGCTTTGTAAATAGGGAGGGGAAGAAGGGTTACAGGGAGGAGAGGGAATTAGGAAAAAATATATTGTGTACTGATACAAATTCCCTGTGATGAATATGATCATTATGTATGTCTAAGAGGTACCAATAAAATTAATTTTAAAAGATAGTTATTATTGTCAGTAATAATTTTTCTTATGGCTACAACCTGTTAGAAAAACCAAGCACTCTTAAAAAGTTGGCCAAGAATACCTTATGACACTTCTATTCATTTAAGACTTATTAAATGTTCTTCTTTGAAATATGTTCTTTAACAAGATGCATGTAGATATAGGATGAACTATGAGAAAGACACATTAATTGGTGGCCTCTAAGCAAGGAAAAAACGTGATTCACCCCGGAGAGACTATCTACAACTCGTAACAGCAATGGCAAAGATGTCTAAGCAAATTTTCTACTACACTAACCTCTCCGCACATTTTCCCTTCGTTTTCATTAGTCTTTTCTGATATGTTACTTAGAAGTAACTTTCATACTTAACATTATTCTTTTCTAAAGAATAATGCAATGGTTAAGTTTCAACTGTTCATCTCTCTCTACATACATTGTCCATTAGGCTTCTTCAGGTAGTTGCTCTCCTTTTCCATAAGTATTTCTCTCATTACCTCGGAAACATTGCATCAAGATTCTGTTCCTCCAGTTAATGATTGTTAAGTAGGGATAGAACAAAATCTGACCAGAGAGAATTTTCTTTTCAATCCATGATCATTACTAAGACAAGCTTGATCTTGATTATAAATCTTCAAGATAGTTACTTAACTGAAATAAAACAATATACGACCATTCTCATCAAATCCAATATGACATTGTGGATCACTGTGTAAAACTAAATTATTTTTCTCTCTATAGGTCTTTTAAGAGTCTGAGAGACAACTGTATAATCATCCTCAGGGTGGCTTCTTGCGGAATCTATACACAAACACACACACACACACACACACACCCCACAGAACGGGATGTACGAGAACTAACTGTGCTCACAGGATAAAGCAGTGTGTGTGACAAGATTCATACAAATTAAAAAAGAGAAGAACTTTCACATGGCTAGGATGTCCTTTATTATTTCATGGAAATAATTTATAAATGCTTTTCAGTGGCCATAGGACAATTAATTGATATCAGATATAATAAGTAGTAAAAAAATGCCTGCAAAATGTATGAAAAGTAATTACTTGCAATTGTTGTTAAAGAAATTTAAAAAGTAGATGCCATTTTATACTTGTGTAGGAATGGATACTTTCAAACTTATTTCTGAAACTTCATTAATATGTAATTGGTGTACAATAGACTACACATATTTAAAGTATACAACTTGATGAGTTTTGACACACCTGTCATACCTGTGAACCATTGACATCAATATAATGAACATATCTATCACCCTAAACTTTCCTTCTGCCCCTTTGTAATTGATTTATCTCACCTCTTCTCACCTCTTCTGGCAGTTAGCGACTGCTTTATGTCACTGTAAATTAGGTAACATTTACCAGAATTTTATATAAATATAATCACAGTGTATGTGCTTGTTTATTGTCTCACTTCTGTCATTCACTATAATTATTTTAAAATGCACCCATGTTTCTGTGTATTAATAGTTCATTTTTAATTCTACTGTTTACCACCCAATAGTTGTTTACTATCCAATAGTGGATATTTCTCTTATAATGTCGTGTGTGTGTGTGTGTGTGTGTGTGTATTACTTCGTGGGGATTGAATCCCAGGTTTAATGTTACCTAGAAGCTGTATCTCCATCCTTTTTGCTTAGACTGCATTTGAATTTGTGATTTCCTGCCTCAACCTCCCAGAGTGTTAGGATTAGAAGCACCTGCTAAGATGTCAAGGTATGATGTTTTTGACCCAAAGTTATTGAGAGGCTTATTGTTTAATTTCTGTGTGGAGTTTTTCTAGGAAACTTTCTTTTAATTATTTCAAAGTATATTGAGTTGTGGTCAGAGAACACACTTTATATGCTTATGTATTATTAAAATGTTATTATAAGCAATAAGTTATGGACACTTGCCTTTAAATACAACCTAGCAATCTTTTTAAAATTGGAACATTTAATCCATTTAATAAAGTTATTGTTATTAATAGGTGTAAGTCTGTCATCATGCGGCTTGTTATCCAATGTATTCCTCATTGGCTTTTCCTTGTTGTTTGCTTTCTTTTAGATTAGTCTGTCTTTCTTTTCCTTCCTTCCTTTTTTTCATTCTTTTTTTTTTTATCGGTACCAGGGATCAAACTCACGACTGCCTGCTTGCAAGGCAGGCGCTTATGCCGCTGAGCTAAATCCCCAGCCCCTTCATTCCTTTCTTAATTCCTTCTTTCCTTCCTTCCTTCCTTCTTTCCTTCTTTCCTTCTTTCCTTCTTTCCTTCCTTCCTTCCTTCCTTCCTTCCTTCCTTCCTTCTTTCCTGTTCTTTTTTGGTGATTCCATTTTATGTACAATAATGGCTTATTTACTTTGTTCTTTTAGTGACTAATTTAGTTTTTTAAAACATGTACATTTTAATCATAGTTTATTAAAGATAAGATACCATTCTGTAGTTATAAGGTTGACAAAAATTAAAAAGGAGGAACTTGAACTGATACAAATGTGAGCAAATGAATATTCACCTATATTTTTGGTGGTGGTATGATTTGACACCATCTTTCTGGCTGCAATCTAACTATAATATCTAATTCATTCAACATTTCCAACAGGAAATAATTAGACAAGTGCACAAAGATGTATGAATAATGATACTCATCATAACATTCTTTACAATATCAAAATAATGGAAACAAGCACAATATTCATTAATATGTAGCTGTTTAAATCAGTTTTGCTGTACCCAACATTTTATAGAATAGCATACTGTCATTAAAATTAGGTCTTAACTTTCACTATGCATGGTGTGTATGTGTGTGTGCACATATGAAAGAGTATTCAATGTATATATTATATAATGGAAAATATTCAAGTTACATAATGATATTTAACATGTAATCTGATTTTTGATAGAAAAATACACGTAAGTGTATATATTCATTATTCTCAAGGGAGCAGAATGTTAAAGCATAATGGTGTTGTTCCCTAGGTGATGGAATTTTATTAATTTTAGTTTAATTTAATATTTTCTTCTATTTTTAAAATATAATGATCATGAATTACTCAGGTAATTTGTTTGAATTAAGGATGAAATTTAATAATGGCAGTAACAACTACTTTAAGTTTAATTTTTGTATTATTTAGTTATTTCAACAAAATGATAAAGGTGATACTATTGAGCACCTGTTTCATAAAAATGTTGTAAAAACTTTTTAATATCAAGGATAACACCTAGTTCCATGTTCATTTAAAACATTTTTGCATCATGTTTTCTGATTAATCTTATTAAATTGATAAATAGTCAAAATAACATGAGAGTTTTATAACAAAGCAAGGACACCTTAGCATCACATTATTCTATCACAGTCCACTTGTCTCAGTTACGTAAAAACCATTTTATAAAAAGTAATGGGAGGAATCCAGGACTTTGCTTTCATTTAGCTCCTGTTATGGTTTGTGCCTGGGTGGCCCCCCAAGCCTCAAGCAGTCATGGAGGTGACTGAATCTAGTGTTTGTGGTTGGTTTGTTGTCTAGTGCTGAGATTGGTAGCATGAGTGCTGCACCTGCCCAGGGGTGGGTACTGGCATGCGATATACGGCAGGGAAGAGAAGTATGCTTTTCTCTCTTTTGCCCTTTTGCTCTTGCCATTTGCAGCTGCCCCTCAGCCATGCCACCCTGTCTTGAAGCCAGCCGAGTATGGACTCAAATCTCCATAAAACTGTAAGCTAAATGAATCTTCCATTCCTCAATTTTGGGCATCAGGTATTTGGTCTCAGCAACAAGAGGAATGTAACCAAGGCAGCTCCAATGCATAATCCTCTAGAGTTGCTTCATTTTGAAAATATGTAATTTTCAGAGATATCTGATTTTTCTCATGTTAGAACTATCTCTAAGGAGAATTTTTCAGTTCGTTTCACAGATCTTCTCCAAACTTTGGGTAAAATTATCATTACTTAAAAATGGCAAGATTTAGAAAATGAAAATAACCTAAATTTTGTTGGGACTAAAGATTTTTTAAATTTAGTTGAGTAAGTTTTGTCTTGCAGTATTTGGAGAATACAACTTCTTTCTCAAGGGAGTTTATTTTCTAATTTGCTTTCTCTGTTTTATTCTCATGAGAAATGCCTGAAATGTTTTATGAAAATACTTGACCTTATATATTTTGACAGAAGTTTTTCTTCTGACTCTCTGGATTGATTTATTAAACATATGGTACAACAACCAACCTGAGGCTTTGGTTGACATCCTCATATTTTATGATGATTTTCTACCAAGTTTGTATTATTGTTTTGTGAACTTTTCAAATAAAAAAGGGATGTTTTACTGTTTGTTGTTATCAGCTAAGGGAACTACTTGCTTTTAAGTATGAATTTCAACCTAAATTTTTCAGACATGAACAATTAGTGTGGTATGATTTGCTATTAGGTGAGTAGTTTAGCTAGTTATTAGACAGAAAAATCACAGATAGCAATGAGAGAGGGGAAGAAATGTACAAGGTAGTTTGATGTCTGTCAAAAAAGTGTTGTAATAACTTTGTCAGTGCATACCATGGCTCTTCTGATTGATACTTGCAAAATAAGAAAGTTTTAAACTGGGAAGATGGAAGTTTGTTTATGATTCTTTTTCAGTTTTTATTTTTATTACTACATGTTTTAAGTACATAATGCTTACATATCTTGTGGGAAAGTTGTACGCCTGTAAGCACGTTTCAGTTCTTAAACAGCACCTTTCCCTTTCCCCTGCTTCCCTCCATCTTTTGGCTCTCTTCCCATTTGCAAAAGATTCATTTCCCTACTTCCTATTATCTATAATTTGTTTTGTTCTTTATTGGTATTTTGGGTCTTACATAGAAGAGAAAGCATGAAATATTTAAGAGGGTGTGTGTGTTTATTTTATTTAATGTTATGGTTTCAAGGTATGTACATTTTCCTACAAATGACTTAAATTTATCCTTTTCAATGACAGAGTAGGACTCCACTGTATATAAATACTACATTTTCTTCATTTATTCATCTGTTGATCACCATATAGGATGCTTTTAAGATTTTCCTACTATGAATTTTGCTGCTATAGACCTGGGTATGAATATACCACTGTAATATGTCTTTAACTCTTTTGGGAAGGAGAATAACTGGACCAAATGGAATTTATAGCTTAGTTTTTTGAGGAATCTCCGTACAAATTTCCATAATGGTTACACTAGTTTAAATTTCCACCAACAATGTAAAAGGGTTCCTTTTCCCCCTGCAGCCTCACCAGCATTTGTTATTATTTGAGTTCTTGATGATAGCCATTTTTTTCTGGAGTAAGATGTAATCTCAATGTTGTTTTAATTTTGATTTCTCTAATGGCATGTGTCTTGGTTACTTTTCTCTCATTGCTGAGACAAAATACTCAACACCCCAAATTAAGGAAGAAAAGGTTTATTTAGCTCAGAGTTTATGGAGTTTTCAGTGCCTAATCAGCTGGCTCCAAGGCAGGGTGACATGGCAGACGGCAACGCTTCAAGGCAGCAGAAGACAGCAAAAACAGCAAAAGCAAAAAGGATGGGGGAGAGCAAGCCTCCTTCGCTCTCTTATATTGTAAGCAGGCTACCACCCCTAGGGCAGGTGTCTCCATGCCCTGCTCTTGCACAGGATGAGGATGTTTACAAAGTAATGACCCTGAATCACTTCTAGTTGCTTAATCTTCTAAACTTCTCAGGCTGACACAATGTATCCACCATTACAGCATGCAATGTTGGACGTTTCCTTCACGTATAATTGGCCATTTGTATTTCTTGCTGAGAAATATATACTCATTTCAGTTGCCTGTTTTTATTGTGTCTTTTTGGTGGGGGATCTAATATTTTTTTAGTTCTTATATATTCTAGATGTTGGTCCTCTGTCTGAGAAATACCTGGCAATTTTTTCCCCATTCTAAGTGTTGTCTTTTTACTCTGCAGGTTGTTTTTTTCTGTTGTGCAAAATTAAATTTGATATGATCACATTTATTGATTGTTGATTTTATTTTTTGAGCAGTTGGGGCTCTGTTCAGAAAGGCCTTGCCTTCTCATGTCTCCAAGAGTTTACCTATGTTATCTTCAAGTAGATTAAGTACTTCTATTTTAACATTTAGATCTTTAATCTTACTTTGATTAGTATGTGGTGAGACATATGGGTCTACATTGAATCTTCTGCATGTGGATAGCCAAGTTTCCCAACATCATTTATTAAAGAAACTATCTTTCCTTCAGTGTATATTTTTGAGCCCTGTGTCAAAGATGACTGGGAATTCATTTTTCAAGTGGAAAAACAGATAATTTCAATTCCAAAATATCTACATTTGGGAAATCACAGTAAGAAAAAGCAAAAGTGGTGCCAGGATAAGCAAAATTTCTCCAGAAAGACCCCCTGTATGATGAAGTCTGTACTTCTGCTCCTAGTCCATTTTCTTACTTTGGTCTATGATCATGAATGCTTCCCCTCTCACTTACCTGCTCTCAGACTTGAATTTTATTTTGTTTTGCTTTTCCAGCAACTGATTTATGGTTATTCACTACTTATGTCAAGATTTTGCATGTTCTAAGTTTTCCTTGCTCTTTAATCTTCTAATTCAAATATAATTTTTTCAATTTTATTTTAAATTTTTAAATTAATTTTATTGGTACACTTTTGATATACATAATGATCACATTCATTATAGAGAATTTTTAACCTGTATATAATGTATTTTTATTTTTTTCAATCATTTTCCTTTCCTCCTTCAATCCTTCTTCTCCTTATTTACAAAAGCTTCATTTCCATTTTTTCCTCCTACTCCCTTCTTTTCCTTTTCCCTTCCCATTTGAACATTTTCTTCCTGCTTCCTAATATCCATAATCCATTTTGGTCCTTATTTATTCCTTCAGTTTCTCACACAAGAGAAACAATGTGATATGTAAACACTGCATCTGATTTATTTCACTTAAAAATATGGTCTCTGCACATTCATTTATCTAAAAATGTCTCAAGATTATCATTCTTTGTGGCAGTATTCCATTTTGCATAAAATAGCATTCCATTGTGTATAAAAGACACATTTCCTTTTTTTCATTCAGTCATCAATGGGCATGTGGATTATTTCTAAGATATAGCTATCCGAAATTGTGCTAATCTACACATGGGTGTGGAAACACTGCTGTGGTATGATGTTTTCAGCGCTTTCAGTAGCTATCAAGGAGGGGAATAGCTGGGTCAAATGAAAACTCCAATTTTAGTTTTTTGAGGAATCTTCACAATGATTTGCATATAGTTGTACCAGTTTACTCTCCCACCAATAGTACAGAAAGTTTTCTTTTTACCCACAGCCTATCCAGCACTTGTTGATTAGTTTCTTGATGATAGCCATTATTTCTGTAGTGAGATGGAAACTCACTATTGTTTTAATTTGTATGTCTTGACTGACCAGTGATGTTGAATATTTTTTCATATATTTCTTTGCTATTTTTTTCTTCCTCATATGAGAAATATTTATTCATTTCAGACACCCATTTTTGGATCAAGTCTTTAAATCTGAGTGGTCTGATTCTTTGAGTTCTTTATATGTTCTAGATATTAGTCCTTTATCTGAAGTATAAATGGTAAAACATTTTTCCCATTCTGTAGGTTTTCTCTTCACTCTGCTGGTAGTTTATTTTGCTGTGCAAAAGCTTTTCAGTATGATGAGAACCCAGTTGTTGATTGCTTGTAACATTTCCTGAGCAATCAGGATTTTGTTCATAAAGATTTTGCCTATCCCTACATGTTCAAGGGTTTCACCTATTTTATTTGACAGCAGATTAAGTGTTTCTGTTTTAATATGAATATCTTTGACTCATTTCATTTTTAGTTTAGTTTGTGATGAGATTATATGGGTCTAGGTTTAATCTTCAGCATATGGAAAGCCAGTTTTTCTAGTACCATTTATTAAAGAAGCTATGTTTCTTCCAGTGAAGGTATTTGGCCCCTTTCTCAATCAAGCTGGCTGAGTGTTTTTGGAGTTGTTTCTTCATCCTCTATTCAATTCCATTGTCCTAAGGGCTGCTTTTTTATTTTAAAGAGAGAAAAATAAAACTAATATAGACTTTCAAGACAGGCAAATAGAGTAATAATAATACATTGCATATTGTTATCTATGAAGATAACAATTGCATATTGATATCTATGAAGTAGTTACTGAGTACAAAATGTAGGCATGAAGCGTTGTCCTGACAGTATTAATATAAATCTTTCTTTTCAATGAACTAAGAGAAACTAGCTATGAAACTATCTTAACTATCTTGTGTGTATATATTTTTTGTTGATTTTGATTTGTTTTGTTTTGTTTCCAGTACCACAGTGCTTTTATTAGGGTAGCTTTGTAGTATACTTTCAAGTCAAGAATAGTGAAGCCCACTGGCTTGTCTTTGCTGTTCAGAACTGCTTTTTCTATTGTAAGTCTCTGTGGTTCCTAATGAATTTTAGATCACAATTCTCTAGTTCTGTGAGGTATACTATTTGTATTTTGATCAAGATAGCATTAAAATTGTATACTAATTTTGGAGGCAAAACCATTCTCACTCTATTTGTTCTTCTTATTCAAGAACAAGAGATAGCTTTCCATTTTCTGAGATCTTTGATTTCTGACAGGTTTTTTCTGGAACTCACCTGCTTTTTGTGCATGTGCAAATACTCCTCTAGTCAGCTCTCAATACATCATTCCACCTGCCCTTTTAGCTCTGCCCCTGTCAAATTCCAAATAAAGTCCATGGATCTTTCCTGAAGCTTTCAGAGGGTGCCTGCATCTCTTCGGCAGCCCTTCCATTCCCTCAATAAAGGCTTATTCTCTTCTGGTCTCTGTCTCTGTCTCTGTCTCTGTCTCTCCCTCTTTCTCTTTCTCTCTCTCTCTCTCTGTCTCTCTATCTCTCTGTCTCTCTCTGTACTCTCTTATGGAAAAGCAAACAATTTCCTTTTTCATAGTACTATAGTTTTCAATGTAAATGTCTTTTACTTCCTTCATTAGATTGATTCCTGAGTATTTCTTTTTTATTGATGCTACTATGAAAGGTGTTTCCCTAATTTCTCTCTCAGTAAGGCTTTTTAAAAAATTTATGTAATGAATGTTTTTGATTTTTGAGTGTTGACTTTGTATCCTGCTATGGTAAAGGATTTGGTTATTAAATGTAAAGGTCTTTTGTGGAGTTTTTGGTGTCTTCTATGTAGACTATCACAGCATCCATGAATAATAATAATTTAACTTCTTTCTTTCCTATCCTTATTCCTTTTCATTTCTTTCTCTTGTTTAATTGATCTGGCTAATGTTTCCAGAGCTATATTGAATAAGAGTGATGATAGTGAGAATCTTTATCCTGTTCCAATTTTAGAGTGAAAGATTTCAGTTTTTGACCTTTTAGCATGATGTTGGCTGTTGTTTTGACAGATAACTTTTATCAGATTGAGATAAAAACTATATATTCAAATTTTCTGTAGGGCTTTTTTTTTATCATGAGTAGATTTTGTCTGATAATCTTTTGGCATTTATTAAGATAATTGTGTGGTTTTTGTCTGCATTGCTCTTAATGTCATGTGTTATATTTATTGCTTTGCATATATTGAATCATCCCTGCATCCCTGAGATGAATCTTACTTGGTTATGTTATATAATCCTGTTGGTTATTTGCTCTATTCCATTTGTCAGTATCTTATTGAGGAGTTTTGAATCTGTGTTCATTAGGAAGACTGGCCTGTTGTTCTCTTTTAAAGTTGGATCTTTTTCTGGTTTTGGCATCAGGGTAATGTTTATTTCTAGGAATGAGTTCAGAAGTAGTGCTTCTCTTTCAATTTCATTAAACATTTGGAGGAACAGTGACATTAAATTTTCCCTTATTTTTTTGTAGAATTCATCAGTGAATCTGTTAGGACCTGGGTGTTTCTTTCCTAGTAGGTTTTTAATTACTTCTTCAATTTCATTGATTAATGTTAGGTTATTTAGAACTTTAAGTTCTTCTTGATTCAACATTGATAATTACATATATCTATGAATCCGTTCATTTCTTCTGTAATTTGCATCTCATTTGAAAAAGTAGGTGTTGGTGATAATGGATTTCTGAAGAATCTGTTGTGATTTCTTTCCTACTTGTATGCATTTAATTCTTTTTTTCCCTTTTTTTTTGACAAGGTTGGCTAATGGCTTGTCTGTTTCATTTACTTTCAATGAATTCTGGAATTCATTGATTCTTTGCATTGTGTTCTTACTTACATTTGTTTCTGCTATGATCTTTAGAATTTCCTTCCTTCTATGAGTTTTGAGTTTACCTTGCTCTTCTTTTTCCAGAAACTTTAGGTTTAACATTGTTATTTATTTGAGTTCATTCTGCTTTTCTGATGAGGAAATTCACCAGTATAAATTTTCCTCACAGGACTGGTTTCATTGCATCCCGAAGTTCTGGTATATCTTATTGACATTATTGTTTAATTGTTTAAACTGTCTAATTTCTTACTTAATTTCATCTCTGACTCACTAATAGTTCAGGAAGGTGTTATTTAATTTCTATGTGCTACACAATTTGTGTGGTTTCTTTTGCCATTCATTGCCAGCTTCATTATTCTATGATTTGGTAATACGCATGGGATAATTTAAACTCCTTTGCATTTACTTAAACATGTTATGAGTTATGTTATGAGTTATTTTGTGGTCTATTTTGGAGAATTCCCCACACAGAGCTGAAAAGAATGTATTTTATTGTTGTGGCATGGAACACTCTATAGGTATCTACTAAGTCTATTTGTTTAAAGTTTTGCTTCAGCTCTGGTACTTCGTTTTGATTGTTTTATCTAGTTTGTCTATTTGTGGAGTATTGAGGTCCTCCATTACAACTGTATTAGTGGCTTATTTGATTTTTCACACCCATTAATGTTTGCTCTATATAGTTGAGTATACTGGTACTTGGTACATATATATTTATGACCATTATCCTTTCTCTTGGGTTGTTCCCTTAACAAGTATGTAGTGAACTTCTTTGTCTCTTCTGATTAGTATTGGCTTGAGAGCCACTTTGCATATAGAATAGTTAGCTCTGCTTTTTTCCTGTCACATGGAGTACTGTTTTCCATTCTTTATCTTTCAATCAATGAATTGCTTTTTGAGTCAAATATGTTTCTTTTATGTGGCATATTGTTGAATCTTGTTTCTTGATCCATTCTGCCAGTTTTTTTCTTTTGATTGGTTAATTGAGGCCATTTACATTGAGGCTTTTTATTGCTATGTATTGACTTATCTTTGTCATGTTATTTTCCTGTTGTTGGTTCCTTTTATTTCACCTCTATTTAATTACTTCCCTTGCCTGGAAGATTCATTCTTTTGGGATTCATGAAATTATTGTACTTGTATTTTTCTAGAATAACCTTTAGAACTTTTAAGACTGTTATTTCAGTGGTGATAAATTTCTTCAGGTGTTCTTTATAATGGAAGTATCCTGTTTCCCCATCAATTTTGAAATACAGTTTTGCAGGTTACATTAATCTGCATTGGAGGTTGTTTTCTTTTAGGGCTTGAAATACTTCACTCCAACCTCTTATGTAAGTGTTTGTGTTGAGAAATCTGCTGTGATTCTAATGGGCTTTCTTTTATAGGTGATTTGTTTCTTTTCTCTAACAACTTTTAATATTATGTTCTTATGTAGATTTGTGGAATCTTGACTATTACATGTCTTGGCATATTTTTTTTCTGATCATGGCTAATTAGAGTTCTACATGCCTTACTTACCTGCATGTCAAATTCTTTTTCCATACTTGTGAAGTTTTCTTCAATTACTTCTGCTAATAGGTTTTTATGTCTTTTATGCTATTTTAGAGGTTATTTTCATTGATTCCACTCAATCTTATGCTATTCTTCTTTGTACCATCTAGCAGTTGCTCAATTCATTTTTTGTGGTCCCCTGTTATTTTTAAGAAGTCTTTCAGTTGATGATTGCTAAATGCAAACTCACCTTATAGATATTTTGCAATCAGCAAAGTATCTATAAGATATTGGTTGCATTGGTTGATTAAGCTACATATGCTTTCAGTAGAATTTTTAACCTCCTGGATACCTGTTTAAATCTGTTTTATGAAATCCAGTTCTTTCCTGTGTCAAGAATTTGTGGTTTCCATCAGTTTCCTAAGCTCCTCTATTTTTGAAAATATCTGTATCTACTCCAGATTCACTAACCATGTCTTGCATTATGATCATCGTATCTTTAGTTATCTGCTAAATTATTTCTGAGTTTTTCTAGACATTCATTCGTTTGCTGTGTTACTTCTTCTGCCCCCATTTCAGAAGGTTCATCTGGGTAGTTCTTTATTTCTTCCACTGCTGAAGACCAGCCTGATGTGGTATAGAGTGGGCATAACTGATATTAACGCATTGGCAAAAGAATAAGTTGAGAGTCTGACTTAGGCCTACATGACTTGTGAAAGACCCACAGCTGGTTTACAGACAGGTTAATCCATAAGCTAATGGCCAGAACTGAGACTAGCATATGGCCTGTGAAGTCCTGACACCTCAAAGCAAGTGAAAACTTCTCTTGTGGACTTTGGCTCACCAAAATTCTTTCTAGCCCATCAGTCACAGATAGCAGACAATCAGGATACTAATTAACCAGGATCTGCACCTGTGTGCTTTTCCAAAAATGCATTGTTCATCAATTCTTGAACTTTCACCACCACCCCTACATCCTATCAGCAACTCCCCCCATCAAGTTGGGCATCTAATAAAGGCCAGGAATACTGTGAATCATGGTCTTAGTCAATATTGGGTTTCCATCATCCTGGTTCCCCTTATAACTAAATACATATGTTTATTTTGTGTATATTTTATATTGTTATCATACCCCTGAACAGGAGCTCCTAGGCCATGGTCCCAATATTCCACCTCATTCCTTTATTTATGTTGGGGAAGCTGGAGGTCTGAGATTGCATCTTGCTTCCTTGTCTTCCCATTTTATATTTTTTAAATTTTGTTTTCTGTATTGATGCTTATAAATTACTTATCATAGGTATTTATTATTAGTATCAAAACCTCCTTAGGAAATGACTACTTCTCAGAGATGTCTTGGCTTTATTTTTTGAGCCTACACCCAGTTTTTAATATTGTCCCAAAGTCTTGTTTATGACCCCCCCAGACAGTCTCAGTATTGACATACAAGGAAGAACAAGTGACCACAGCAACAAAGTTACTTTGGCTAAAGTAGTGCAATCAGTAATAACAACATCATCAAGCACAGAGAAGAAAATAACAAACTGCAGGACTGTTAATTTGCCATCTTCAGCAATGGGTACAATATTTATAGTTACATAACAAAATCTAAAACAAGTCAGAAAATTATATACAATTAATATCCCCTCCATAGAGTTATTTTATTCTCAGAGGAGAAAATTTTAAAGGTGTGATAGGAAATAAAAGAGAAAAAGATTACAAGCAAGGCTCAAAGACAAAAGATTACCCAAGCCTTGGGAAAATGGTGAAGAAGACAAGAGGGAAAGAAGGAAGGAAAAAACAAAAACAAGAACTAAATAAACAAATGGAAAGCTAAAAACACTGTTCACACTCATGAAAAACAAAAAAAACCAATAACAAAACAAAACAACAATAACAACAAAAGAAAGCAAAGAAAATAAAGAGAATTCTCTGTGATTTCACGCCTGTGGTTTTGTGGTACTATTCAATTCAAGGAGTGTCTCCACCGTTAGTTGTAAACAAAAGAGGCAGATCCATGCTGTATGATCCCAACAAGCCTGCAGTAGGAATATGACGGGAGGCTGACTCTATTTTGCTTTCAATTCTATACAAGTTCTGACTGATCCTTGCTGGGCTGGCTTGCC